>VZRZ01000636.1:128493-144684 GCA_013398175.1 Climacteris rufus
GCCCGCGGGCCTGTCCGGCCGGGCGGCCTCACCTGTGACCGGTCCGGCAGGGCTGCCCGGGGCCGCAGGGCCGCCCCGGCTCCCGCAACCCCCGGCGGCAGCGGCGTGAGGGGTGGGAGCTGCCGGCAGAGCGCGGCCCTCCGAGAGGCACCGACTGTTGTTGTTTCTAATTAATGCCTGTGTGGTAGCCTAATCTGTGTACGGGGCTCTCAGGAGTATTGTAGCAACAAAGGTATATTCTAGGGTTCAGTTAATTAAAAAGTAGTTATAAATCTGCCTAGGTCCTCTGTTGCACTTAGCTCTGCTGTTGTGACTGTACCGCAGAAGAAACACACAATATTTATACGGTTACAGCAGTGGTTTGGCTAATTTCCTGCGGAGCTCTTCGGTGCCCGTGACAGCAGAGGCCGGATTCTGAAGGCTCGCTCTCCAGTCAGCCGCAGCAGGTGAAGTGGGGAGGGCAGGACTGGCAGCTGCTTTTCTCCATGTCAGGAGAAGGGACCTCCATGGGGCCCTGGGGCTGTCCTGCTGCAGGCCTTGCTCTGGGCTGCCTGCTCTTCTACCACTGCTTGGTTCTAGGGCTGAAGTTGGGAGCACACTTACGGTTCTGGATGTATCTGTGTGCTGGGAGTCCTCAGGAGAAATTATAAGATGGTATGAGTTAGATTCTGCTTTTATTTTATAGTGAGCTTCCCTCACCACCACCCTCTGGTTTTATTTTTTTTTTTTTTTCGTGTACAGGTGGAAGTGTCTAATAGATTGTTTTTTTGACTATATACTTGTTATAAACTCCGTATCAAGCGTGCGCTTAAACACATGCTTGTGTTGAGGATGTGTCTGATTTGCTTATAGTAATGAGGTTCAAGCAAAAATCTTGATGAAAAATACCTGGTTTCTATACACAAATGTGTGTTTATATGTGTTTATTTTGTAGTTAATTTCTTTTTGAAACGGATAGTACGGGAGGTCTCTCTCAAGAAGCTAAATTGAAAGAAGATGATCTAGAGGCTGGATTCACTATGAGTGAATAAATCGAGCCGTAGAACTATCCATAAGCTGTGGACTTTCACGTGCATTACAGAGCATGGTAAGCTTTTCTCAGCTGTGGGGTCTTTTAAATTTTTTTTTGTCTCCAAGGAGTATGGTGCCAACACCACTGACACTTGGCTTCCCAGAAATAGGTGTTAAGTCAAGTGTTTGAACCGGAAATTATGTTACTGTTTCATTGTTGTCCGTAGAAAGTAACAGGGTAGTAACATTGTGTTTGGTTAAGAGCTATACTGCATGTGTAGGATAGAAAATGCACAGTCTAGGAAATTACAAGTCAGTTGTAAGAAAATGGTGGGAGTAAACTCCTTGAACACTCCAATATTTTGCTTTTGTATTAAAAAAATATTCTAACCAATAATTTGTCTTCAGCTTTTATACTTCTATAAATTAAAAAAAAGTCACTTTATATAAGAACATAGCAAAAATACATGTTCTAAAGTACAGATATTCAGGGAAAATTGCCAATATGTACTCATCCTTTGAAGCAAATCATGATCTTTCTCGAACATTTTTGAGGAAAATTACTATTTAACTATTCAAGGTTACTTTCTATTATTTTAAGAACAGTTACTGATTGTCTATAAACCACGGCCCACTAAGAGTGCTTCTACCTCATTTCACACCTCGTTGTTTTGTAGATCATTTGTGACTGGGGAAGTTGATTTGTAGTCCTAGGAATTTAATTTCTTGATCATCTACTTGCAAAGTCTAAAATCTTTAGTCTAAAGAAAGCACCAGAAGTACTTGTTTTAGTATGTAGAGCTTTGGTTCCTGTAAGCTGTGTAGAATAGTTTTGTGAAAAAGTTTGACAGAATCACAGAAATCATGCAATGTTAAGGGGTTGGAAAGGACCTTAAATACCATCATGTCCCACCCCCCCTGCCATGGTCAGGGACACCTCCCACCAGACCCCTTTGTTGTTTTTTTTTTAATCCAAGCCGGCTTGGAGCACTGCCAGGCATGGGGCATCCACAACCAGTTCCAGTGTCTCACCACCCTGACAGTGAGAAGTTTCTCCGTGACATCCAGCCTAAATTTCCCCTCTTTCAGTTTGCATTCACTACCCCTTGTCCTATCACTACAGTTCCTGATGAAGGGTCCTTCCCTGTATAGGACCCTTTGGATCCTGGAAGGTGCTGGGAGGTTTCTGCACAACCTTCTCCAGGCTGAACAGCCCCAGCTTCCTTAGCTTGTCTTCAGAGAGGAAGAGCTCCAGTCTTCTGGACTTCCTTCAGCAATGCCACGTCCTTCTCGTGTTGGGGACACCAGGAATGGCTGCAGCACTGCAGCTGGGGTCTCACAAGGGCCTTCTGGGCTGGGAGTGCTCACTGCTGGCTCATGGTCAGTTTTTGATCAACCAGCACCCCCTGACAGAATAATTTTGTTAAAATGCTGATGTTTTCAGGGACAACTGCTTGCCTTCTCATGGCTTGCAAATGCTGATTCTTTCAAAGCTTTGATGACTCTTTTAACGTGGGCCAAAGCAAGCAAACAACCCCCCCGATGGTATTTAACAGTGCAGTTAGCAGAACAGGCTTGTAGGGACTCCGCGTTGTCTCCTCACTTGAAAAACGTAATACTGGTGTACAGGGCTGTAGTTAGCTATGTTTGTTGGATGAATTGAGTTGTCACAAGCTGCATTTCATCCTTTGCAGAGCAACCAGGAAAGCAATAATTTTAGAACTATAGTTCTCTGGCTCACTCTGCTTTCAGCAGAGCTGCTGCAATTAAAATATGGGAAGGTTTTAATAAGAATTAACTTGAGAGGGAACAACACACGCTGTACATGCCCATTTATTTGTGAGAATTAGACTTCTGCAATTGATGCAAATAACAAGTCTTAGATTTTCTGTTTACATGCTGTTAGTCCATCCTGCAACTTAAAACTCTTCTTTGCAATAGCTCCACTAAGAAATTAAGGGAGAACTAACTGGGCAAGGAAACACAGAGTTAATCTCACATGGGTATCTGGTGATCTAGTGGATATTCTCCTTCTCAAATTCAGAACTTGTATGAACCAAGTTCTGGCCTCTGTTCATTTCCATTAAACTTGGTCATGCAATTTAATGTTTTGCTTTTTGTTGCTTTTTTTATGTTGTTGTTTTTGTTTTTTTTTGTTTTTTTTTTGTTTTTTTTTTTTTTTTGGTGTGTGTTTGGGTTAGGTTTTATTGGTGCATGTTGTTTGGTTTTTTGTGTTTCTTTTTTTTTTGTTTCTTTTTTGTTTGTTTTGTTTTTATTTCTTTTTGTGTGATGCCGGATAGTTATGCTAATAGAGTGCTAGCTTTGTGTTATTTAGTGTTTACGGTGTTAACAGCTAAAGATAATAACTGGCGCTTTATTGTGTTGGAGAATTTTAATGTTATTTATAGATATGAAACCTACAAGATATGATATAAAAGCCTTCAATATGAAAAATGTTACATTTCTGAGCAGACAGTGAGAAAATTGCCTTTTAGAGGTCAAAACTCCCAATGCCTCTGGCAACATGGCCTTGATGTCATTTGACAGGGTGGAAACACAGCCCTTCATGGGAATAAACAGCCAATACCTGCATGATTCATTTTGTTAGAAGGTTCTCCCATTGTTGCTAGGCAATATTTCCTAGGTGGAGTTAAAAAACAGCCAAAAAATCAACAACAAAACCCCCCAAAACCCAACTGCTGTCTCCTCAGAATATTTCTTACTGCAAGTTGTCTTGCTATTCTTTATTTTTTTACTTAAGTGGTAATTTTTCCTTCTGCAGAATAGATGCATCAACTGAATCTCAATAGAGATCTTCCTCTCTAAGAGGCAGGAAGGGGAAGAGCTGGAAAAAGGTTGCCACCTGGGCAGTAGAAGGTTTCCTTTCTTGTCTTCTTCTGTCCCTTCCTAGAGCTGTCTGTTTGGAAATGCTCGACTGTGTTGTGATGTGCAATTCTCAGAGAAGAAACATGGCAGAGACCAGCAGACATTCATTTGAAATGATTTTCATTCACTGCATTCTGGAATGGACTTGAAAGCAGGTCTCAGAGGCAACTTGTATGTACCAGTTTGTCTTACATACTTATTTATGACAGACTTGAATCTTCAGGATGGTATTCTATCAAGTGACATACCCACTCAGTGTGATGTGTGTCTAAAAATAGGTCATTGTCAAAGGACAGGAAAGGAATTGTATAAATCTATAAATGAAACCATTGCAGTCTAGTGTGATAGCATACTCTGAAGGTGAGGTAATGCTGTGTTCAAAATTATAGCTTTCCATGGATTATTTTCTAGAATAATAAATTGCATTTATCAAAACAGGAGGATGGCTGCAGACTTTAAGGACACCTAATGCTAATGGCTTACTTCTGACACAGCAGTTAGAAACAATAATGCAAACCCAACCAGAGGTCTTTTCAGAAGGTGGCAGGGTTAGACCAAACTTTTCCCTTATGCTTAAAATATTGCTGATTTAAATTCCCCCTTTTTTCATGTGTTAAATTGTATCATAAAACACTTACTTAATGTTGAGACTTAGGCATTTGGGTTTGAAAATAATATTTCTGTTTCGTGCATTTGGTCAATGTAAACGGATTTTTTTTCTAGTTACTCTAGAGTGTGGAGAGGCCTGAAAAATAAAACCACTAAGAATGATACTGTATAAAAATGGGCATTAGGAAAGGAAGTTTTTTCATTTTAGATAACCTGTTGATGCATAGAAATGTTTGGAGTTTGGACTGTAACAGAACAATACAGATTTTTTTCTGTTTATGACAGCATAAACACCACTATCTAAGTGAGGTCTTGATCTTAGCTGCACAAGTAACACATTTTGGTGTTTAATGCAGTGTTGTTCCTGCAAACCAAACAGAAAGGCTAATATTTAATTAAGGATAGAGTGTGGAAGTGGTTAGCAAAGGAACAAATGCATCTGTGTCGAGGGTTGTATTGAGAGGTTTGGAGTTACCAGGTAAAGGGGAAGTGTGACATCTGGTGGAAAGATGGTATCAGGAACAAGAGATCCATTAGTGATAAATGGGATTATTTGACATGAAAATGCATTATATGATGTTTGAAAACACTGCTGGAGATTAAATCCAGATGAGTGACATTTCTTTTGATCCCATAGTTCACACTGTCCAAACCAGTAAACATGGCAAGATGATTACATTCTTAATAAATCTCTTATTCTAATCTACTGAAGAAATCTTGTTTTGTTAAGTTCCTCCCCCAAACTCTTAATTTACACTAAAAATACATTAGTATGGTACAGGCTTAGCTACCTTTGAGTATCCAAGTATTTTTTTAGAAAAATGCCATCTAAGTAGTTATGATTAATATCCTAGCAGGTTTTTTGATGCTGGAGTTCTTTCTTGGGTAATACTGTAATTTTACTTCCAGGTGCAAGTCCCAAATTTCCAGGATCATTTGGTGCTGCACACTACTGTCCTGGGAGATACTGGTCTGATACTGGTTTGGAGATGCATTTGGAGGAGCCCAGCACTGAGCCCCTGTTTGGGTTCTGCTCCCTCACAGCTGGTGACGGAGGGCAGGCTCTTCTGCAGGGTGTGGGAATAGCCCGGATAGCACGAGGGGGGAGAAAAAGGGACTCTGTAGAACTCTGTAGAAGAGAGGGGGGGAAATGCAGCTACCTTTTGCTTGGTGTCACACTGCTAGAATTAGAACATGCATGAAATCAGTGCAGGCTCAGCTGCAGAGATCTTGCTTTATTGTATTTATTTCAAAAGTATGTTGTGGAAAAAGAATCTGCAATTCATTGGGAACCCTATGTATTAAGAATGTTCAGGAAGCTCCGAGCTCAGTTCAGAGGCCCAGGGGGAAAAAAAATGAGAATTCATCTTAATCTTTCAGTTCTGCCTTAAAATACCTGCTTCTTCTGAGGTTTCATTCCATAGGATATTGATCATTCCATGTCAGTCTGAGATTCTCCTTTGTTACCACTTTGCTACTGAAAGATTGCTTTATCCCAACCATAGCACAAGTTCAATCGCAGTTCTGCTTTGTAGTTCAGGCTCATCTCCTGTGCATAACTGCCTGCCCCAATCATGTGGGATTTCCCCCTTCATCACAAGGCAATAAATCTTGAGTGTCTTTTGTTCTCTATGCATTTTTCTTCTATTTTTAATGTTAGCATATAATTTCCTAGAACAATATATTATAGAAGTTCTGAATCTTTTTCTGCTTTGGGGGCAAACTCCCTCTGCAAGTTTTTGCCTGCTTGCACAAAAATAATTCTTTTTGGGAACTGGCCAGTTGAAGCAGTGAAATGAGTTAGTAAATACCTAAACCCACAAATCTAGAATTTCAATGTTAGCCTGCAATGCCATGGACCCATCTCAGGTGGTTGTCCTCTTGGTCAGCCACATCAGGCCTTTAACAGCAGCTATGTGGGTAACCTGTTTCTCAAGACCTCATTGTTGGAGTCACAAATGGATGATATTTATGAACGCTGAGATTTTGGTACCATGATGAATGAAATGCATTGTTTACCCCAAAGAGTGAATTGTTCTGCTGTGCTTCTGTGAGTCAGAGGTTTGGGTAATCCAAATGGATGTAAGTAAAAGGCCTGTGGTAGAGATTCCTGATACACTTTAGTGCAGTTAATTCAGTGTTGAACGCTTCCTTTCCAGTCCACCTCCTCAGCAGTGTGGCAGTAATTATCCTTTTCTGTCTGTGTTTGCTGGACTGGATTGTGTAGGTACTCTCATACTTGTGGAACCATGTCAATTAAAAATCAGTTAACTCTGTTACTGTATTGTCATGTGAAAACTGGATGCTGGCCAAGCTTCAGTTTCTTCATGAAAGTGTTGTATCATGTTGGGAGGGAAACAAGCCTGGTGCTTTCCTTCAGGGAACTTTGTTGTATCAGTCAATAGCTTTCTGAAGGTTAATTTGGGGTGTGCAGGTAGAGAAATTGTCCTATTAAAAAGGAGCAGATACTTTGGTTTAACTCTTTTGGAAATTTAAGTGAAAAGCATAATTTTTAGTGAATTCAGGTTGATTCTTTTAAAAGATCTCTAGACATAACCTAAAAAAAAATCAGACGAGAAGTTTTGATAGACCTGAGGGTCAGACTGACGAGTTTTAGGTTCTCAGCTCTGTGTTTATGAGGAGACAGTTCTTCTTACTAAAATACAACTGTCAATGGTACTGAGCTGGTGCTAGCACAAGGTGGTTTCTTAACCGCAAGTGTGATCTCAGTCTGAAAATACCATAATAAATTCACTCAATGGACTTTCTTCTGTAGTATACTCTTATAATTATAAGCCCTTCATTTTTGCCCAGAGCATCTACTTAGGAGATATCGTAAAGTGAAAGTAATCTTAATGTCACTAAATGGGAAAAGAACGATCACATTGCCTTGCAGAGAAACAAAATGGGGAGGGGGATTGAGGAGAGGACAGTACGAGATTATATTTGCCACACTCTTGTGGGCACCAGGACAAAAATGTATTTTGTTTTTCTGAGAATTAGTTAGTGAGTGTATCAATGTTGCAGCTTCTCAGTAATGATCTGGAATTTCTGATTAGGCAGATATGATATACAGCCTTTGAGAAAACTGTTAGCTTGTGTTTGTGCATCTTGATCTCCATTGCTAGTATTGGTGTATGGTGGCAGTTGTATGGAGGAGGAAGAGGGTTCCTTGAGAACCTGTTGCCAAAAAAAAAAAAAAAAAAACCAAACCAAAATCAGTGATGTAAGCCAAAACTTAGTGAAAGTAGGATATAGAACTTGCTTATGGAAATATACCACTGGATGCCACTGTTGCTTCATGGAATATCATACAAAAATAACATCAGCTCTGCTGAAAAATTCTGCTTTTTCTTCACTCTCCTCTTCTTAGTTTTTTATTACTTTAATCTTTGTTCATATCAAAGGAAAGGAGAAATCATGCCCCACTTATTCTCTCCAGCAACATGGTGATATGGTTTCCACATCTAGAAGTGACAGCTTGTCATAGGAAAGAAAAGGGAATGACACAAAATTTTGTCTCCCCCCCCCTTCCTTTTAAGGTAAAATATTTTTCTTGAAAAGAAGAAAGGTTCAGTTGAAAGAGCAGCCAATTTTCCTTGTAAATAAATTCCTTCTCTCTGTCTGTGAATCCTGTGTTAATCACAACTAGATTTGGAGACTGAGCTTTTATTCCCATTTTAATGTCATCCTAGAGAGCAGGGCAGGAGGTCACTTTTGCAAATACCAGTTTATTTCCTCTCCCAGGTGTTGGGCATTTTGTGCTTGAAAGAATGTTTTTTGCTTTTTGCAATTTTTTCCTCCCGGGGGAATCAGGGATGGTGAAGGTCATCAGGTGAATTTTTGATGGCTGTTGCTTGTTTTCACAGGTTCATTTGTAATCACCTGATTAGCAGCTCTGGGAGGGACTTTTCTCCTAGTCATACAGTGTGGTTGTTGTAATTAGCTTTTTTTTTTTTTTTTTTTAACTGAAGCAACCCCCCAAGTTTAATTACTATAATTAAATGAAAAGAAATCAAAATCCTAAAATCTGAAGCCTAAGTTTCAGATCGTTTGGGTTTTGTATTCTGAATGCACCTAATTTGTAATGTTTCCTATGGGCAAAGAAAAAAAGTTAGAAAAACCCGCGAGAGATGAGCTTTTTCTAGTGCCACGCAGCCTGCTAGCCTGGCTTCTGCAGAGACAGACCACCTTCTGCTGTCCGCCTGCTTAATTGGGTAAGCACTGCTGTCGTCGGTTCCACAAAGTGCCAGCCTCATTAGCAGCAGCAGGAATGCGGGGAGAGGGCGAACGGGCCGGCAATGATCTGTTGAGGGGGCTGTGAGGGCAGGAGGAGCAGCAGGCTCGCAGCCCGGAGCCAGCACGGTCGCTGTCCCCGCAGGCCGGCGGAGCAGACAGCGGGGCCCCGGCACTGCCATGGAAACGGCGCAGCAGCACCGCGGCCTCCGGCCCCGGCCCTCGGGCCCCTGCTGCCTGCACGGCAGCGGCACCCACACCGCTTCACATGCGCCTCCGGTCTGCTGCTTCCCGATTGTTGATAAGGCAAATGGAGGGAGAGGAAAAGAAATAGGTGAATGTACTAAGTTTACTGTGAAAGATGGACTGCCGGCTGCAGCACGATCCTCATACTGGATGTCTGAGTGGCAGAATGCAGTTTAATTATGCTACTGCTCACTGATAACTCCCCTCTCTCTTCTGGAACACGGTCGGAAGTTTTGCCTGGGTTAGATACTGTAATCGAAGTTTTCCAGTGATCAGGACTGGATGCTAATACTGCATCGCTGTAGGTTCCGAGGGGAAGCCTGCCAGCAGAGCTGCTGTTGATGCTGCATAAACTTGTAGCGGTGACCCAGATAACATTGTGACCGACACAGTAAGTTACAGTGTCAGGAGGAATAAATGTCTCCTGCAGCCCCTCGCAGAGCTCCAGCTGTGCCGTGGTACCTGCCCTTAAGCCCCATCTACCCAAGAAACCGTCGGGCTCTGGGAGCTGCTGGGCTTTGCTCAGTTGTGAGCTGTACATGTGAATTCAGAAAATACACAGGGTCTGCAATTTTTTGGAAATTATGATAATTTAGTGTACTTAATAAAGGACCTTTCCAAAATGGTTGCCTGGGCTCTGTCATGTCTGTTGAGAAATCCTGGCAGTCATCTAAGTGTGACAGCTCTCTAAAGAGAACTTTTGTGCCCTCTGCCCTCATCTACACCCTCTGCTCTGCTCCTACTTCTGACCCATGCCTGGGAGGGCTAGTTTTCAAATTACCTTTCCCAAAGCTCAGCAGTCAGCCACATCTTCATCTCACCTTTGTTGTGAGGTGGAAGGGACAAGGTTTCTGTTATGCTCGTTTTTTATGCCATGCAGAGAGAAGGTTCCCCAGTTCTTTTCCAGTAGGTCTGGTTTCATGACGGGGCAATGTTAGGTGACTCTGTGGTGGCTTGATGTGGGCTTGCTCAAACCATAATATGAGGTACAGCAAGATAAAGGAAGCAGACTTTTCTGGTATCTTTGGACAACAGCCTAAATATATCATCACTACCTTTTGTGGTTTGCAGCTGTTAGATAAAAATAGCTAAATGAAGTTTGACTTCTGCACAAGAAGGCCTGGGTTTTTCAATGTAGTGTGCACAGGTTGAAAGTAAGACAGAATGGAGCAGGATTCAAGCCTGAGAAGATTCAAGGCAGAGATTCAAGCCTGTGTTTCTGAGAGATTGTGGTGAGGTTAGCTAGCTATTTAATGTATAGGGCAAAGCCAGAGAAGGATTAAAAAGGCAAATGAAAGAAATGAGCTGTTACTGCCTCTTTTTCCCCCTCATCTGTCATTCATTTTAGAGTGAGTGATGCAGAAGACCACTGCTGAACGCTATCTCCAGGCTTCCTCTACCCTAGATGCAAAGATCGGGAATGCTTCCACAGCCTTTCGAGTGTTCCTTAAGTGTACAGAATTCAGCCCAACTGCATCAGGAGTCTTTTGAAGGTAAAAATCACTGATTCATAGCTGTGCCATCTTTTGTTAACTGGAAACCTTAATATGTGTATACAGTAAAGCCCACTGCCAGAAATGGCAAAGAAAACTTCTGCATCTTTTACAAGAAGCTGTAGGCAAAGAGCAAATGTGTTTTGGAGCAAAGGTGGCTTCCCCATGTCATTGTCAAGGTTGTGCATATGGCTCTATATATGTATTTGCAGCCATGAAACATTCTGAAGCAGAAACCAATTGGTTTTACCCCATGTAAGCCTTTGCTTGTTTATCTATTTGCAAGCAGTCACTCATTCTTCTTGCTTTATTTGTAACATTCACAATTTAATGTTCGTATAAATCTTAAAGATGACATCTGCACAATGTAGGTTTTCATTCTACAGTCCTTATCTTTCATCCTGCTGCAGTATGTTAAAAATGTTTGCAGTCTCCTCTTCTATGGGGGTGATCTTTGCAAATGTATCTGGTCTCTTTGGGGATGTTGCATCTTCTGGCTGCTCGGGTGTGGAAAGTGCATTGGTACAAAATTGTTTGTAACTCTTTCAGTTGGTGTTGGATCTCTGTAGCCCTTCACTGCAAGTCTCTGCAAATTCTCAGAGGAGATTTTTCAACAGCTCCTAGCTCATAAGCAACAGCTTCTCCTGTGATAACCCTGCAGCAACTCATTTTGCTCCTTCAAGCTTCTGTCTGTTGCCAACCTAGTCATTAGACTGATTATTATTTAAGCTGATCATGAATTCCAGTTTGAACTCTGCTTTCACAGTGAGTAATTAGAGAAGGCACCTTCCCCATCAATTTGTGCTATTCATGGAAATGTTATCACTTACAGAAGATACAGAATAGACACTTGTATGTTCCTTTTTTTCGAAGTAAGTGAGAAAAGGTCCATGGGAAAGGTGAAGCTCCTAGCTGACTTACAGAAACCTTGCCCCATTGGCCTTACTCTGTACTAGATATTTAGGGATTTGATGGTGGTGTTTTACATCATGTTTATGTTCCCAAGAATGTGATGGTTTTATTTATTTGTTTGTTTGTTTGTTTGTTTCCTATCATCCAATGTCAAGAAGTCAAGTTATTTCTGTTCTAGATAGGACAATATTTAAACAGTGCATGAAAACATTCCTGTATTTTAAAATACTTTGGGATTAAAATCTACAGGTGAATATGTGAGATCAGGGCAGCAAATAGTGGCAATACTGTCATCATTAACAAAGAATACTTTCGTCTTTTGAAATAATGCAGTCACAGATGTGTGAATTTTAAAGCTGTGTAACAGTATTTGTTCTTTAATTAAAACCCACAAAAGATTAAATACTTAAGTTACTGTGTCCTGGACCTTCTGGGAACTGGAGCAAAGGTAATAACTGAGGGTAAAAGGGCAAAGACTGCCTAGTTGGTTATTAATCTAAATTTGCCTGTGGAATATAGCTGTGAAGAAGTTGTTAGCGTATTTTTTCTTCTCACCCTAAACAAAAAACCAAAAAAACAAAAACAAAAACAAAAAAGCACAAAAAAACCACACACCAAAAAAACAAACAAAAAACCCCAAATAAAAACAAACAAACAAAGTTTTGCTCAAATCTGACTTTAGAGTAACTGAGGAAAAACAAGGAATGTTGAAAATTAGGTCTTTCCATGTGGGGTGCTTCAGTTTTCTGTGGTTTTTTTTTTTTTTTTTTTACAAGAAAACTCAGAAAGGGATTAGGCTTGCTATGATTGAAATTTATTGAACTTCAACAGAGTAACAGCAAAATTGTCAGTCTTTATGCAGGTCTGAAAGTATGTGAACTGGAGGAAGGTTTGTCACAGGGAAACCTTGATAGGTTTCCCTGAACCTACATGAACCTCATGTAGGTCCTTACAGGTACCTCTGAGCATGGAGCTGCCTGGCTTTCAATGTAAGCAGCCCAAGAATGTTCCAAAATGGTTCATTCTGTGATAGTGCCTTGTTCTGCTGCAGTTTTGTTGCTCATACTCCAGCTACTTTTCTCACAGTTGGAATGAGAGTGATTGCAACTGGGAGAGCAGCACAAGAAATGTAGGCAGTGTTCGGAGAAAGGAAGGAAAGATTTGCTGAGTCCATTGCTGCTGAATACCTTGTCAGTCTTCTTATGTCAGGTGGGGTGTTGAGAGCATAAAACATCTTACAGTTCTAGCTATATTATATTTGGAAATTAAAGACCTTGCAAAATGAAAATAAGTTGCATTACTATGTCACCCAAAGCACTTAATGATCTGAGATAAGAGATGATGCAAAAGAACCAAGAGTTGCTCTAAATAGTGTCAGAACTGCAGCTCTGAGTACAGAGAAGTACACATTTTTGAACTGGTAAAAAGGAGTTGCATTAATTATATACCACACTACACATGAACACCATTAAAAAGTCAGCCTTTAAATCTTAAAACACTTCTCGTTCTTACGATCCTCATTATTAACATCCATATTCTACATTAATGCCTCTGGCAAGAGGTGAAAGCTATTCAGGGTGAAAAGAAATTAGTTTCATTTTTCAGTAATTATGGGGAAAACTGTTCACTGGCTTTAGCCACTCTCTCAAGTTATTCTAGTGCTTCTGGTTAAAAAGATCCTGATCTATAGTATTTCGTTAATGATCAACAGTTTTAGAAATTACATTTTTCAGCAGCACCGCCTCTATTATTGGGACAATCTTTTCCTCTTGGGCAGCCGCCACAGTTTTCAAAACCAATGGGATAGCTTATAAAGGTAAGTTCCTTTCCCCCCTCCTCCTTTTTAAGCTTGAGATCACTATTGCTTGAGATGCAAACTAATGTTTCCAATTTTCAAAGGAAAAGACCACCTCTTCCAAGACAGATATTTAAATAATCTGTGTCTGTGGAGAAACAAATAGTTGTAAAAATCACAACTAGGTAAAGGAAGAGACCCTGGGGAGTATGGCAAAAGTTAAGTGGAAGTGAAAGAACAGCACACCAAGGTAGTTGCTATCTTATCATGTGGTAAATTTTATATGGATAAATAAAATATTTTAATTTTTCAGATGCATTTTCCAGTTCTAATTTCAGGAGGTGCTTTTTTTAATATAAGCTTGAATGACAGAAGAGTAAAAAATTGCAGTAGCTAATGAGAGATGCATTTTGAGAGATGCATGCTGGAGGACTGAGTAGGTACCTCCTACTGAGTAGTATGGAAGTTTAGTTTGTTCTTTCTCACCATTCTAAAATGTATTTATGTGGTACTTGGTAAAAACAGTGGTCATTCAGAGCTGACTACTGGGTGTCTTTCTACTGGAATGTACTGTGTTGCTGTTTTGGTTACTTACCAGTTGTCTTCGTCTGTCCCGTGTGAAGTGTTGATTCTCAAGTTATGGAAAACTCCAAGTTACTTCTGATGCATCCATTTTTAGTGTCTTGCAAAGGATTAGTGACAAGTCTTGTCTGAGGATTAGTTCAGGTCTGATCAATAGCTCAGATACCTGATTTCTGTGACTGTTTTCTTATTTACAATGCATTCCTTCTTTGAGTGGCACTATCTGTGCCATTTGCAAAATGTCTCTGACAGTTTCCCTGAGAGTGTATGAAATGCTGTGTGGTGTGTGAGAACTGCCGTACTTGGGGGCATGGCAGGGAACTGTGACACTTTTCAGAGTGTTGTTCTGGCCACAGAGGAGCAAGGAGGTTCTTGCTGAGGTGGCCTTGGCACCCCTATTTAAGACTTTTCATCTTGGACAAATGTCATTGTGACAATTTTTATCTTTGAAGAACTGATTGAACTGTTCACCTTTCTACTATATTATCAGTGCTAATACAAATGATCCTGGCTGTAGTAACTAGATCCTTGAAGCAATTCAGCATTCTGTGATCAGGAGTTACTTAAGCTTCTTATGCTCAGCATTGTACATCTAAATGGTGGCAGCATATATCTTTCACTTCTTTCTGAAAGAACAGGCTGTATTTTAAAAGAGTAATAATTGCTTTTCTTGGTTAATAGCTCCATTAAGTAACTACAGCACAAAGTGTCATCACTTACATGCTTTTGGTTAAGGAACTTAATTAGATCTTAAAACCTTTCTTCTTCCACAAAAATACCTTATCTTCCCCAAAAGCAGAACATGGAAGTCTTCACCAAAACACAGCAAGGTGTTTGACATGAATAGTTTATACTTTTTTGTCGCCAGATCACCTGTGTAATAAAAATGCTCTTATTTTTTAAGGCTACAGGCCAGGAGTATGTTGCAGAGAAATATACTGGGACAAGCTGCATGAGGCTTCCCATAGAACATCAGAATTTTTCTTCTAGTGAATATGAAATCTTGCCTTTGGCACTAAGCTATATTGAATTCTTCAGAAGGGAATGAAAGGGAAAACCTTTTTTTAAGCAGGAAGGTAACTTTGAATGCAGAGCTGGAATATATGGATTTCTACCTCTGCTGCTTTGATTTACTTTCCTTTTGTCTTGGCCAGCTGTGCTATAATGCTGTTAGTTTTTTCAGTTCTTTGGAGCTGAAAATACTAACACACAATACTGGGATTGGTGAACTCTTCAGCTGATCAAATGCTATATACACAGTTGCTTCTGTTTTATGTTAAATATACGATCTCACACTGTTATGGTATGGTAAAAGATACATTTTAATGCTTATGTAAGAGCAGTCCTTGATCAAGGTTAATAGTTGTTTTGAGGTGTGTTTGGTAAAAACGTAAAAAAAAAAAAGCGGCCATGCATTGGGCTGTTATGCATGTTTAAGGTAACAGAAGGACTTTCATTGCCTACATCTGGGCAACCCTTTCTCAAAGAAATAGACTCTCTGGCTTTGCTTAGCCATACCTTGGCTGTCTTTAACCATGTTAAAGACCTTGATGGGCAGACAAGATTGACCTGGTCTATGCTGCAAGTTTGAGGCTCTGATTATCCATTTAGCCTTTCACTAGACCTGCCCTTCCGGCCCACCCAGAGTTTGTGGGCTATTCTTCTGGATTTGTAGAGAGAATCAAGTATTAAGAAGAAGGATTTTAGGCTGAACTTCTTCAAGCTGTGTGAGTATGACTTGGAAGATGACAAATGTACATTTATTTATAGATGTGCAAATATCTATGCTTATTAACTACAGAGAAGCTGTAAGGGGGAGAGACTGAATGAAGAGGGAATGCAGGAAGTCCATTTGGGTAATCTAGTAGACCAGTGTCCAGTCAGTCCTAAAATATCTTTACCATGAAGCTGACAGTCTGAAAGCCTGAATTGGGTCTCTCAATCTGGCACCTTGATTGAGGGGCAGGAAACGACCAAGGCAGGGAACTGTAAGGCTAACACAGAGGAGAAACTGTGAAAGCTAGGATCAAAGGTGACAAATGGATGAAGCCCCATGGAGAACATGTATTACCATATTTTGGAAAAGAAATTTGGAAGTGCTCTTGCCAGAGGCAGGAGGGATGGGATGTCTTTTACCAAATTAAGGACACTTGTGGAAGGACTATAGAGATGTACAGGGCATAGAATCCATAAAAGAAGCAAGAATGCCTCTGCTACAGCTTCAGTAGGTGTGAGAAATTCTTACAAAACACTTTCACAGCAGGACCGGTCTTGGCCCAGCTGCCCAGGTGTGTGAGTGGTGTTTTCTTCCTTGGGCAGATCCTGCACTGCTTCTCCTAAGCCAGTTCTTTCTCTCTTCAGGGATTCTGTGTACCCTTCCCTTCCCTTCCCTTCCCTTCCCTTCCCTTCCCTTCCCTTCCG
>VZRZ01000636.1:145083-161566 GCA_013398175.1 Climacteris rufus
CTTCCCTTCCCCCCTGTGGCTGGCTTTCCACATGGCACAGGTTCTGTGTCCTCCCAGGACTGATTTACTGGACTGATTTTTATGTCCTAATCCTGAGTGACCACTGAGTGAGAGGGCATTTAGAGTGAGTTTGGTGTTCTTTGGCTGCCTGACATGAAATTGGCACCTGTCCAGGGCTGACTGCAGGGGAAGTTAGGCTAAAGTATCCTGTGTCGTGTTTTGTGAGGAAATGTGATCTGGCTGGATCAGGAGAATGATGTAGAAAGTATTTTAAATGCCAGTGAGAAACAAAATTCTTCAGGCTTTTAATTTTAGTGAGCTCTCGCTTGATTTAGTCAAACCCTTCCCAGATGCTAGTCACCAATGAGACTTCATTCTGGAAACTTGAAGACTTGAGGGTCTGTCTGATTCACAGGGGGGATCACTATCAGCCTAATGGGACCTTGGTTGAAACTTTAATTACAAGAAGACAGTAAAAAGCACTGTTTAAGAAAAAAAAAATCCCCTTATCGACTTTTGTTGCTAGTCTAGTCAGGCTAAAAATTCTTCTTAATCTTAATGATTAGTAAGAGTTCTTCATTTCTGTTAAATAAATTACGAATTATTCGGAGGCAGTATATTAAAGGAGATCTAATCAAGATATCCAGAATATTGTGACATATTTAAATCCCATAATATTTAAAAAAAAATTTTCTGGGAGTAAAGATACTTTATATACAATTAGAGGCAGTATGATTAATAACCTTGGGCTCAGATTCAACGGCTTCCTTTGGGATTTGTGTTTTTTTTCTATATCTCTGGAACCAAATATATGCCTTAATTACCAATCAAACAGCCGGTGAAGGCAGAACTGAAGTGTGGATGTATATACTTGGATTTGTATTAGCATTTCTTCCACAGATTTGGATTAGTGAGGCTGAGTGTATCTGTAGGTTTTGTTTGCTGTCAGGGAGAATGTGAATCCACATTATGACTTAGATTTTCAAAACTGGCAGACCTATCTGTTTTGCATCGTTTGACATTTATGCCACATGCTAAGCCTGCAAAAGGCAGGTGTTAGTCCAAATGCAGGAGCATTTAAAAGTTCTGAGAGAGTCAGACCATTTAAAACCAGACAGCGTAGTTTCTTCCAGCCCTATTTCTTTATGGATGTTTCAGGAGGAACAGGAGATTTTGATATGTGTGAAACAAACCCATTGGTTTTGAAACCATTCTGGTTGCAGATAATCTGCAAGGCTACAACATAAAATCTGAACTGAAGACAAGAAAAAGAGGAACCAGATACTTTTGAGGTTTGGACACTCACAGGTTGATACAAAGTCAGTGAGTGGACAATGCTCTTTAAATAGATGTGTCAGTACTTCGTCTTACTGCAGAAACAGATCAGGAGAGTCAAATCCTTCAAATCCAGTTGGATTGGGAAGCTCAGGATTTTGGAAGGTGTTACTCCAGGGTACTTTGCTTGTCAGGTATAGCTGCAAGAAAACAGATTTCTGAGTTGAAAGTGGGGAATGGAAAATGTGTTTGAAACCAGTCTTTACTGTAATTCTGGGTCTTACTTATTTCTCACAGTTTAGAATAGTGAATAGTAGGGGAAAAATAGTTCCTTGTGATAGAGGAGAAAATGGATAAATGGCATGTACTATCAACCCTTTATCTTCTGAATTTTTCTAAAAGTGATTTTATTTCTGCACATGTTCATCCTTGAGTGTTCATAAGCTGTATGTTTTGGTCAAGTATGGCAGGCTTAGCTTTGTATTCTGAACAGTCAGTTTTGAAACTCACTATGAAAGAGCTCCAAGGTAAAATGTTTTTGATCATTACCAGCTCCTGTGTGCTTTGTAGGCTGTAATATAAACCTGACATTCAATTTTGGTGGGATGATCTAATGAAGTTCTCAGATTTATTTTAGATAATAAAAATAGACCCCATTTTTTTCAGGGATAAACATGGATAAATTGTCAGATTCATAGCCCATCTCATATTATGTCTGCTGTGTTTTCCACACTGTCTGAAATGGTCACTGTATGCCTGATTTATCAAGACAGTATCACCTTGATGAGTACACAGTGTGTCACTTGAGCAGGATTCATGTCTGTATGGATTTCAGTGGAGTAATATAATGTGAGACAAAACAAATATTGCAGCCTCTTGCTCTATCACATTGTCTGTTTTATTGGTCAGGTTACCTATGCTGTAGTGACTTTCTTGGCTTTTTTTTTCCTGGTATTATTAAGAAAAAATATTCTGGTAACATCGGTGGGGAAAACTCCTTTCCATTATATATTGCAATAGGTGAATTAAGTTAATTTGAGATCAGTAAATGAAATGTAGTGTAAAACACTAAAGATTATATAATTCCTGAATTTTACTCCACACCAGAGATGGGGAAAGATAAGTGGAGCAATTCTAGATGAGACCCAAACCAGTCAGATAACAGACAAATTACGGGCCAAAGCTCCCAGTTCCCTGCCCTAAGCACTACCATACCTGGCTAGGTGTAGGAGTACTCTTGTAAATGAATACTGTAGAAACAGGTCAGCTCTTTGGCATTTTACATAACAGACAGCTAAAACTGTGCCCTGTGGTCTTCAGTGTAGGGATCTGTGTGTGGGCTGGCATCACCTTCACATGACTTCTCTGTGGCCCCATCATGGCACATGGGAAGGGTTACACTGACTGGATGCACACTTAAAACAAAGATAAAATAACTTTTTCTTTTGATCCATGAATTTGAAGGTGAACTGTAGCCTGGAGCTTTCATTTCTTGGGAAGGAAGACACCTCCACTAGTTTTTAATGCATTGGGACAAGCTCTTAGTGCAGTTGCCTTAGGCCATTGCTTCCCATGCTGCTGTTCTCTCTGCTTGAACATAATCTTAACACCTTTTGCAGCTGGTGACATGCTTATGTTTGGATATGTTGAGAGGAAATTTCCTATATTAAATGAAAATAAATATGGTCAGGATTTCCAGACTGGGAAAATAACGGTGGAAAAGTTGGATTGTGAAAGCCTCTTTCATTTTCCATAACTCGATAGTGTATTTTTAAGTTCCATGAAAAAAAGATAGAGATTCTATAAAGCTGGATGTGAAACATAGGGCCAGCATTGCTGTAATGGCTGAATTTAAACCGAAGAATTTGGGCCTCATGCAAGGTAGGTACATAATGGAAAACTTCTGTTCAGTGTGTCTTCAGTTAAAAAAAAAAGTTGGTGGCAAAAATGGCAATGGATGACAGAATTTGCTAACTGTGTAAAAATCACTGTGGCACAAACTGCCTAGAAAATGACTCTTAAAAGATTTATCCACATAGAAGATGTAAGTAAGTTATGTAAGTATGCTCCTTTCTGAGTGCAAGTTAGTTGTGCACTGAGCTGTGTGTATGCATAAGACTTCTCAAAGTGTTATTTTAAACTAAATATTCGGAGTTCTTCCTTAAACTAGACCAGAAAATATTTTTACAAGGTTGAATGTTTCTATTAGACTTGTGATAAAGCAAACAGTGTTATTCTCTAGCATGAGTCACAACTGTGTCAATTACTTCATAATATATTAACCAAAGAGTTTGATGGCAGTGAGCAAGGCTTAGTCATGTCTGCCTTCCTCTTCTGTGTCAGTCTGTTCTAGGCTGCCTTGCCCTCACTGCTCAAGTGATGCATTATGTATAGTGCTTTCACATATTCCAGGATTAAATAGAAGTATGGAACGGGTGAGTGCCTGGTGTTCTTAAAACTGGAATCCATTGTCAATCTTTACTGCATGTTTAATTCTGGACACCTCTATTGGAATGGATAGTTTTGAGAAATTTTGGCAAAAGTGACTTGCCAATGGTAAGTATCAGCTGTCACTGATATAGCTAATGTAAAAAGTTTGCTGTCTCTTGTTCTTGACTCTGATGCATTTTTACAGGAATATCATGCTGGAAGTCATTAGAAATGTTTGTTTACAGACTTGCCTGCAAGGTTCCAGGGACAGAAGCCAAGAAAATTGCTGGTCCTTCTTATCCAGTAGCTGTTGTCTTTGGACAAAAATTAACTGCACACATCTTGCCATATGAAGCTTGGTACACTTCCCAAGTTATTATTCAGGAGAGTGCAGGTGCATGCTGAGGCTTCAAAATCCCCACAAACAATGCCAACCTGAAAATCATCTCTTGAAGCAATATTAGCTTCAACAGGCTCTGCTCAGCCTTGTCTCTCAGACTGTGCTCTGAAAACAAACTAGTGCTGCATGCAAATGTGTTCCAGTGTCAGTGGAGTTAAAATGGTGAGGCTGGGATTTGTATAGTGATGTCTCTTCCAACCTGTTGGCTGGACTATGCCCAGCTACCTGGGTGAGTTCTTGTTGGGGGTAGAAAGAAAGAACATCTGTCATCTCAGTGTCAGCAACTTGTGTTAAGAAAACAGTAATAGTTAAGCAAAACAACAACAAAAAATTCAGTTTTTGTGTGTTCATTCCTGGTAATATGGTACCATTTGAGTTGGTCTGACAAATTAATTTGTGTTACTGTACAAAGAAACTAAGAACAACTATGTAAGAAACAATGCATATGTTTGATATACATTGAACTAATTTTCCAATTAATTTTTGTGGGATTAAATCTCCCCCCATGCATTTGTAAGTTTGTAGATGCCTTAGTATGTAAAATGCCATCTGCCTAGGTTTTTTCTTATGTAGTTTATCTGTGTGTGCACAGAAGCAGATAATTGTGCATGGATTTGTGATAGGTGTGCTCTTGCTTCCACTGTCAGTTATGGTATTGCCCAAGCAGGAAAAGCAGTGTGAAGAAACGGGATCAAATTCACCAGCAGTGTACTACAAGCAGTCCATGTGTGTGCATCTCCTTTACTCTGGGGATCCCTCTCTGTCTAAAAAGATACTGTTTGATCATCCAAAGAGTGGGTGTTCTCAGGAAGTTGATCAAACGAGGCTGGGGAAGAAGAGGATCACTGGAACTCAGTAACTACAATTTAAAATTTTTAAAAACTCTTAACTTCAATCATTATGAGGATAAGCTGTGAACCCATAAACCAAATTACAGAATCAGTTAAGTTGGAAAAGACCTCTGATATCATTGTGTTCAAATTGTGACAAAAAAAGAGTGATCTCCTATCCTCAATTCATATTCTCTTTGGACATTGTGCAATCTGATGTGCTCAGATATTGGTGATTATTATGGAAGAAAGGATTTGAACTCCATCATGAAAATTCTGAAAAGTTATGGACATAAGGTGTCGAGAAAACTCACTTTAATATCTTGATTCTTTTATTTTGAGAGGCATAAGCCCCCAAAAACTGACCCTTCTGGTCTGAGGTCAGCCATGGTAAGTAGCTGTTGTAGTGGGGGGGCTTGTATAATAAAATCCCAAGCAAATCACTGTCCCTCAATATGTGCATATTGCAAGGATGACTTTTTACAAAGGTCTCAAGAAGATGACTTTGGTTAGATCTTCACCAATTTCATTTGCATAGCATGCCAATGTCAAAATATTAAATTAGCCCTTAATTAAAGGATTACTGCTGTCTTCAGTTTCAGGCTTTGCAAAGGCAGATAATAAACTGTACACTTAGTTTACATAATTTATTTTTGTATCTGTGTTAATCCCTTTTGCTACTATAGATTTAAGACCATTTTGAGGTGTAAAGTCTGAGATTCTGATCTTTTGTGTTTGTGTGCTTTCACACCTCAATTCCTGCTTCAGCTGGGTCCTTATCTCTGAATTGATACTGTGAACATTTAAATCCTAATATGCTGACCATGGAATACCAAAGTGGGAAATATGGATTTTAGGGGTTATCAATATATCAGGTCCAGTGGAGAGCTCTCCCATGTAGAATCAAGTGAAGTGTTCCCAGTATTGGAACAACCTAAGAACGACTGTATGAGGCTGGAGGGCAGGTTGTTTAACCTGTGTGTGGCCAGGATGCTGGGGCAGTTGGACTGCCCTCAGTACCTGAGCTATTTGTAGTTATTAACTCAAGAGTGGACAAAGTTCTATGACAGTAGGAGTTGTGGGTAGAGGGGTAGGGCAGAAAAGGATCAGGAATAAAAATATTGAAAAGCTTACAGGTGAGAGCTAGGAGTACAGCTCAGTAATCAGTCCAGCAGTAACAAAATTTACCTCTTATCTAAGATACATCAAGATGAATTAAAAACCCTATTGGATTATTTTGTCTAAAGTATTTACCTTGTCTGACCTCTGAGCTAGATTGTTTGAAAACAAGATTTTTTTGGTGTAGTCTTTAATTTCCACTTTCCATAAGAAATGAAGTATTGCTATGTGAAGAGAAGGATAAAATATGGGAATTAATTCAGAATAAACACCTCTGAAAAAATGAAATTGCATTGAAATGAAAATGCCAAGATCTTATATATGGAGTCAAAACCAACAAGCTAATCCAAAAGGAAGTGAGCAGTATGAAACCTAACACCATTTAGTCAAAACTGTTGCTGTTTACTTAAAATTTTTGCTTGATCTGAAAATATTTTTTACTTGTCTGCTGCCTTAGATTTTTTTGTTCAAGATATTGTGTTTCTTCTGGCTTTAAAGTACATGTATTTACATACATTTTTTGAAAACCAATTGCTACCTTGTTTCTACTATTCAGTAGAGAATAGGAAATGAAAATAACAAAGCCAAATTAATGCAACTAGCCAGTAGTAAGTGCTTGTGAGTATTAGAAGGATGCTTCTCTCTTCCGTGAGATACTGTAAAACAGGTACTACTGTGCCATATACAGCTTGTCACAGACGTGCAAGTTATTGATCAGTTTTGGTTTAAAGAGTGCTTTCATCCCAGAAAATAAAACCCTGTCAAAGTCTTCACCTTCATTTGTCATTAAAAATGTTATTTCCATATTGTTATATTTTACTAAATTAATTAAAATAGTTATGGAGGGGGAGGAAAAGTACCGGTTTGATACAATCAGAAGTGCAATTTTGCTGGTATTTTTTTCTACTCATACAATGAACACTTACTGATGTGTGACTGTACCAACAAAGTCTTTCAGGTGTAAATGTGACCTGGTGACTGTATGAATTTATGTGGATGTGTAGTTTAAGCTGAAAAAGAACTGAGATGAGGGAGAGGGAGGAAGGAAAATCAGGTCTTCAATGTGAATCTAGCTGGAGGATCAAGTCCCTCATCTAATCTTACCCTTAGAGCACTCTAAAACTAGCAGAGGTCTGACTACAAATGATGCCCAGCTTTACTCTGGTTGCCTCACAGAGCTGACCCATGAGTCTGCGTGTTCCCTTCTGCTGCAATGGTGCTGCATTGAGGTGAATTGAGATTCTTCTTCCACTGGAAGTTCACCTGGTGACTGGAATGAGCTCAGCACTGGTCTGCAGGAACAGGGATAGAACACTGAGCTCTGTTATGTTATGCTTGCAGGATCAGACCCTGAAAAAACCTAAGGGGACTACAATATCCAGTATATCCTGTCCTTGTGTTGGTGACTGGGATTTCTGTAACTACAGACCATCAGTTGCATCAATTAGAACACCTTCATTTTTTGGAGGACTTAATATCATTAAATGCTAAGGATGGCTTAACTGAAATTCCTGGTGATGGTCTTGACTATGTCTCCTCCCCTGCTCCCTCTAATTCCCCCAAGAATTCCCACCTTTGTTGGTTTTGCAGGGCCCGGTTTTTGGTAGTGGGGGAGCCACAGAGGTGGCTTCTTTGAGAAGCTGCTGCAAGCTTCCACCCCATCCAGCAGAGATAAGCCCTGGTGGCTCTGAGGATGGATGTGCCTCTGGCCAAGGCTGGGCCAGTTAAAGCTGGTGGTAACGCCTCTGTGATAACAGATTTAAGAAGAAATCAAAACAAAGTTGGTGGCACAGTTTTAATTCCAGCCAGAGAAGAGGACGAATGAGAACAGGTGAGAGAAACAACAATGGAGACACCAAGGTCAGTGAGGAAGGAGGGGCAGGAGGTGCTCCAGGCACTGGAGCCGAGATGTCCCTGCAGCCTGTGGGGAGGACTGTGGGGAAGCAGCTGTGCCCCTGCAGCCCATGGAGGCCCACGGGGATGCAGAGATCCACCCACAGCCCATGGAGGCCACGGGGATGCAGAGATCCACCCACAGCCCATGGAGGCCACGGGGATGCAGAGATCCACCCACAGCCCGTGGGGAGGTGCCCACGCCGGAGCGGGGGATGCCCAGAGGGGCTGGGGTGTGGTGGGAGCCCCATGGAGAGAGAGGCCTTGCTCCCGGGTTGGAGCAGCCCGTCCTTGGAAGCTGCACCCCGTGGCACAGTGACCCACAGCAGCAGTTTGGGGAGGGCTGTTTGCTGGTGGGAGAAATTCACGTTGCAGCAGTTTGGGAGGGCTGCTGCCCGTGAGATTGGACCCATGCTGGAGTAGTTCACAGAGAACTGTCCCCTGTGGGAGGGGACCCCACGGTGCAGCAGGGAACCAATTCCTCTCCCTGAGCAGTGGAAGAAAATCCTGGGTGACGACCTGACCACAACCCCCACCCCTGTCTCCCTGTGCAGCTGGTGGGAAGGAGGGAGGGACTGGGGGAAAAAGGTGTTTTAAGGGCTTATTTTACTTCTCATTATCCTCCTCTGATTTTGTTAGCAATAAATCCACTTCAAGCTGAGCCTGTTTTGCCCTTGATGGTAATTGATGCTTGTTCTCTCCCTGTCCTTATCACAACTCATGAACTCTCAGTTAAATTTTCTCTCTGTCCAGCTGCAGAGCAGGGCAGGGTGAGTGAGTTTGTGGGTGCCAGGTGTCTGGCCAGCCTCAAACTATGACACCACCACTGTCAGAATCTGCTCTATCTGCACTAGGAAGTGATTCCTGTGCCTTGTTTTTGCCTGGATACTCCTGACTGCGGCCAGTTGAGTGAGGCTGTTGGCAGTGCCTGCCTATTGGCAGAGCAGCCCCCACAGCCTGTTACTGCTGAGCTGAGCTGCACTAGCAGAAACAATTCATTGAATGAAAAGGCTGTTCTGTAGTTGTGTTAGCAGATCAACAAGTCTCTGAGTGGGTGGAAAGGTGGGATGGGTGGTTATCTGCTGCAGCAGCAAGGCAGTGATGAGGAGCTTGGGCAGACAGGGAAGAGTAACAGGTTTCATGGAACTGTATGTTTCACATTACCTTTCTAATGCAACCAATTTTTCTCTGGACAAAAACAGAAAATGTGATGTCAGACATGACATGTAAAGTATTTGTCAGTGAAGCTTTCAGTACAAAGTATTTTGAAACAATTTTTTTCCCTATTAAAATTTTTAAAACACAAAAAATATATTGGATGTTTCTGGGGAAACTCTAATTTCAGTGCTTGTGATGCATGAAACTATCTGTATGAGGATCTGAACCTGGAGTTGAAACAAGCATTGTTTCTCAGGTGTTAACATTTGTACAGTGCCAGTTGTGGTGGAATTCTTGGTTGTGAAATACAAACCCCAGAAATTACTGGGAGTCCAGGTTTGACACTGTGGTGGAGTTTGATCCTTGTTCCAACATGGCTGGTTGAAATGTCATCATGTCAAGTGGACAAATGACATGTAAACAAGGTTGTGGGCTTGATCCCTGTATGGGTCATTGACTTGAGAGCTGGGTTTAATAATTCTTGTGAGTCCCTTCCAACTCAGAAAATTCTGTGACAAGAGACAGTAACTAGTGGAATGTCAAGTATTTGATTCTCATAAGCATTCTGGTAGAAAAGAGAAAGCCCTCTCAAACATAGTAATTGAACTGAAACACCTGGAATATTTTTTTCATGTTAAGTCAGATCTAATTGTTACTAAAATAAGCAAGTGCAAATTGTTTGGAGCAATGAAAAGAACTACCCTGTTGGGCAGGAAGTGGCATTTATTCTTGCTTGTTATGATGGAAAGTTTTGATATTCCTGGTGACTATGAAGATTAAACCAGAGATTTATGTTAATGCAAAGGATTAAAAGAATTTTAATAACACTTATAAAGATGCAAATGTTCGCCTGCATTTTATCTTTTTGCAGACGAATGTGCCATAAGGGAAATATTGAAGGGGGAGAACACATCCCTGCTTCAAATTACAACATCTGGTTTAATACTGCTCTCACATGGTCATTAAATATTAGTTGTTTTCACCAGTGTGTTTATGAACATAAGTATGATCAGACTTTTTCTCAGTAACTATGAGTATCAGGAAATGGCAATCAACATCCACCTTCAAACACACAGTGCCTGTTTAGTTTCAGGCTTCATGCCTTTCAGATTTCAACAAACTGTAAATATTACTCATTGTGTTTTCTTTCTTGCCACTTTGTCACTTTCAGAATTATTCTCTAAATGGTAAAGAGTTTGAAATGCTGGCTCCACTGCAGAATTGCCAGCTGTGTTTCCTTGGTTTCACACTGTCTTCCCAGTGCAAACACAGGCCACACCAGCATGGAAAATTCTGTGCTTTATTTGGGGGCCCTGACATATTACACAGTTATGTACATACATTTCATATGGAGAAATTATAGAAAAAAATATGATTTGAAAAAGGAGGCAGTTAAGGTGAATGTGTAAACATCCATTTATATTCTGTTTGGGGTTTTTCCCTGCTCTTCAACCAATTGTTTGCTAACAGGTAAGTGTATATAAACAGATGCCACCTGGATTTGTTATGCAATTCAGCTTATGTGACTGTGGAAATGTCCCAACTCTCAAATTAATATAAATCTTCAAATGGTTTTGAGTAGTTGAACATCAAGTAATCCATATAGTAAAAGTCGTAGCTTTGTTGCCGTTGAGAAGGAGAAAGCTGTGCAAAATACTCTTGTGTAATTTTAGTGGTAGTTCTTTCATCATTGGAGTGCCGATCTTTAAACTTGGGAAAAGTTAAATTTTGTGGAGCACCAATTAAGTGCAAGAAAAAGTTTGCATCTTCTTCCATACTTTCAAATTTCCCAACAAAGTCGTAGTCAATTAAACATGGGCTGCAAAGCCTGTTGACATGATCCCAATGTATATCCATACCCACTGGCCTGTGTACATCCAGGAGATATTGAATGAACTCTGTAAACTTGACTCCAGAGCCTGTCCTTAATGCTTCTTTGGTGGCATTGACACGGTATCTGGAAATGATGGCTTTTCCAAAAACCGGGTGGTAGTAGTTGTTTGGATGTTCAAACTTGTCCCGAAATGCAGATACCAGCTTTTCAAAAGGCTCACGAATAAACAACATCTTTGTGTAAGTGTTGAGCCTGTGATAAATTCCCTTGTGATCAAACCCATCCAGCCGTTTCAAGTAGTTTCCATAATGCACTGTGTTGTGCTGGATGTCTTTTGTGGAAGAGGCCAGCCCATTAAGCACCATGAGCACCCGTTTCCAGTTAGAGCAGCCGGCTTTTGGTACTTCACAGTATAAAACTCTGTATTTATCTTCTACAAATATTCTAGACACATGATAAGGAGTGATTATTCTTCTGTTATTACTCTTGTATTTTGAACAAGTTTCCCTCATAATCCGCTTCCGTTCTCCTTGGATCTGATAGAGACTTTTCCACTTGTTGTTGTTTCTATCCTCATATTTAAGTGTGGGCAGGTTGAGAACGGAGCTGTTCATGGAAATCAGAATTGGGCTCTTTTTAATTATAAATCTCCTCCTGCGTTTATGGAGCCTGATGGAATTAATTTCTTCACCTTTCTGTTGATCCTTCACAGCAAACGTGATGTTGCTTTGTCTTCTGTCTGTGTTCTGAGGCTCGGTGGGCACACTTTCAGATGGCTCTAATGAATCACTCTGCTTAACTGTTGCTACTCTGTCTGCAGTGTTTTTTCTTAATCTTCTCTCCTGGGTATTGCTGGAAACACAGTCCTGATGAAGAAAAATAGATTAAAGAGTTTAGTAAATGAGAGACTGACACTACTAACAGCTTGCATCACTTCATGTGGATCTGCCATAGCTTCTAGAATTGTACAACAAAACACATTGCTACAGCCCTCAGTGCTGCACTGTCATATGGGCTCTTCTCTCGTCACCTGCTTCTGTGCTTACATGAAACTCAAAGGCTGAGATGAACTTGAACTAAATTTCCAGTAAATTGCAGTTCATATTTGAATTTAACTGTATTTTAGGTGGTGTGCCCAGACTTTGACAGATACTTTTGTCATAGATAGATTGTTGTTGAAATTTCTATAAAGGGTATCTGAGCCTTTTGAGGACTTGCTTAATTATTCCAGACTGCCCCTGTTGTCACACAAACTGAAGGTTTTGTTTGTGTTGTGTGTTTCCCATCACCACCCCCAGTCAGTAGTTTGTCTTTGCAGTGAGGACAGGTTGGCACAGAGTGAAGCCAAACAGGGAAGGGAGGGGGGGTTGTAAGGTGAAGAGAGATGTAAGTGTGGGCAGAGGGAAGCAGGAAGGATGGCAGTGAGGACACAGAGGCTGGCATGCAGAAGTGGGTTTGGTGAGAGCAGCATGAAGGGGCACCACCAAGGGAGGCTTGAGTGAGGTGAGCCTGGGACTGAAGCGATAAAGGATGGATGAGAAGCAGTAGCGGAGGGAATGAAGCTGTGGCTGCAATCAGGTCAGTGAAAAAATGAGTAAGCAAAGCGGGTCTATGGATAAGGGTTTCTGGGACTTGCTCCTTCTCACTCCGGGGATCTCTGTAGTTAATACTCTGGCATACAGCCCAGACATGCTCCCTTACTTCTGCTTCTCAAAGCAGCTGAATTACATCCTGTCTACTCTATAACTCTAAGATTAAAATTAGGTTCTGTACACTGTTTAACTACATGTCATCCCTGTTTTGAGAACACCTGGAAGCAGAGTGGTGTGTGAACCACTAGGGAGTATTTCAGTAGAGGAGCATATGTAGTTGTAGAATGTTTATTGCTGACCAAAAGTACTTAGTGGCTATTTAGAGAGTTTATAAATTTAAATCTTTGATTTGCAGTCTTTATTTGTTCCAAATAATATTTAAAACTGCCTTAAAAGTAAGAAACTGTAGAAAGTTTAAGGTGTACAGTTGGGGATTAGAAGGGCCATACTCTTTCAAGGTGGCAGATGAAATCTTAATCAATTTTACAAGTTTTTGTTGGCTAGAAAAAACAATGCTATAGATAACAAACTTGTTCTGTCATGGAGGTTATATCTTTTCACATTCTTGTTTAAGGGTAAGGCAATAAAAAAGTCTCAGAAAAGAGATTCAGTATTAACTACAAAAAACATTGGTGAAAAAAGAACAAAAAATCTAATTATGTTTTGTAGCTGACTTGCTTAAATTGATAATTATCATACAGAACTCGAACACAACAGATCAGTATTAAACACAAGTTTTAGGATACTGTTGCAGAATTCAGGTTTCCCATGCTGGCTGCTCTGGTAGTGAAGGCAGATTGTGATGTGCAGACTGTGAAACCCACTGACAATTTGTCATGCAAGACACTGCTCAGTTGTTGGGTGTGATTGTTGTACTCTGCTTTCATCTTCAGAGGTTATTTCTGTAGTCAAAAGTGTTTGTCTTTGAAAACATCAGATGTATTTCTAAATATTACCCTTTACAAGAGTGGTTGTAATTCAATCCTATTTACTCATGACACAGCTGATATTTTAAGGTTATCAAATTCAGGCTTCCTGGGATTCTGGACCTTTAATCATGCTGCTGATGACCCTGGAGTTTTTGGGAAAGTTGCATGTGTTCTGTCAGTGTAACCCTTGATGCAGGTCAGGCTGGAGCTGCAGAGGTGGAGCTGTCAATGCCCCCCACTGATGTGAGCAGGCGATGGCAGCTGGGAACAGCTGGGAACAGCTGGCAGCTGCACCGCTCCTCCTTTGCAGTTTGCTCTTGTCCCTTAACCATGGACGAGAGGCAGCCCCGTGCAGCCTGACAGCCACTAGATGGAGGAATTTCACCAGAATTTTTCTTTGGCCTGTTTTTAAGTACCTCTCAAGACATTCATTTGATCTGTGCGATTTCATACAGAATATTAATATATGCAAAGTTTACAGTATCTTTTAGCAATATCCAGTCTAGGAAAAAACTCATAACACTAAAGTTGCATAGCTTATCAAATTCATATTTTAAAAGGAAAATTTGCATTTTCATGGCAAAGCTTTTGATGCATCTTTCCTTTTCAGTGCTTCATCTCTGGTGTAGAGAGTTTATCTGAGCCATCTCTATCTGTAGTCCATACTCAGAATACGGGTACAATTTTCTTTATGTACTTCTGAAAACTTACTTTTTTTGGTTGCTGGAATCCCATGTTATATTTTATCCCTAAACAAAGAAAGAAAGTAAAGTAATTATTTAGAAATAAAAAATATGAGTTTCTTTTTTCTGGACTGATAAGTAACTAAAAGGAAAACAGGATAAAGTTTTGTTAATGCAATGACAGACCAATGGTGAATCATAATTAGTGTATATTTCATAGTAACAATACTCCTTGGAAGGCGTCTTTATTTATAGATGTCATAAAAAACGTGAAATTGAGTGAAAGACTCTATGTCCCTTTTACAGATGGGGAAACTGAGATGGAGAAAAGTGATTGCTTAACCTCAGTTATAAGGCCAGTAGCAGAACAATAAGCAGCTGAAGGTTGTGATGCCAGGTTAGAGCTCTTAAAAAAAAAGAGGTTGTTCTTTGTGTATTTACCAAGAGCTGTCTGGTTTCCCCCCTGCACCTTTGGATAGTACGGTACTCAGCCATAGTAACAGCTTGCATGGAGTCCTCTCCTTTGCTGTAAAACCACAGCAACACACAGTGGAGTTATGTGTGAGGTAGTGTTTGTACCCTTTTGGAGAGACAAGCAAGACAGAATCTTACTTTGTCTAATCTTCTGACTTCTACAGTGGTGTTTACCTGAAAGTAGAATAATAAAGATGTGAAAATCCTAGATGGCAGCTTTAGCAGAGGTGTAGGGTCTCTTTACTGTCCATAACCTCTGCAAGATATAACTTAATAATACAGGAATGGATAATGGAAACCCTACTGAATTACGAAATTTGTTTGGGGCTTTTCAGCTGATAGAACTGTTGTCATCACTGCCACTGTTGCTTGAAGACTACAGTTTAATAAGTCTGCGTGATGAATCCACAGCCTTTTGGGCGAGGACAATTACAGGTAAAGGTGTTGCACAGCAATAAGTGAAAGCATCACTGGGACAGCTCAGTCCCACCGGGTTGATTTTCATGGTACCAGGAAAGCTCTCAGAAACACCTTGCATGATAGTTCACATTGTGTCTTATTGCAGTTAGAATAGCAAGCCCAACTTAGATGATCCGTCATGCTCTGTTTTTGAAATCAGATCTACAAACTGAGGTTTATAGTAGAGTGTGCATAGAATTGCTGTGGTCATTTCTATGCTCTAAGAGCTCATCTAACAGTGTTCATGACGGTTTTGTTTGAGCTTTAACTCCACTATTGCAATTTGTTAGCAATGAACTAAAGGTGGCGTGGGTTATTGTGATTCTGTGTCTATTAGAAGTAAAGAGCATATTATTTTTACTTCATCAGAAATAAGTTCTAGACACCTTACAGAAGGAGTCTTAAGCCTTCTCCCTAGCTGCTCCTCAAAAAACATTTTGCCACAAATTAAAATCAGAAGGTGCATACTAAAGAGAAATAGAGCTAGTCTGCAGCATCCCCGTGTGGGTTCTGGAGAATGGAGACCAATTGTTTTACACCAGGCTTTAGGAGATGTTCCTGAGCTGTTGTCCAGTTCCTTATGTGATCAGCTAGAGAACCACATTTATTCTACTGTTGTGTAATATGTTACAGAGCAAGGCGGGGCAGGAAACTGCTGTCTAAAAACCCCAGTAAAACCCGAGCACCAGCACTTTGAAAGAACTGATACTAAAGCATGAGTGATCTGTTTATACCATGAAAATGTTGTATTTGTCAGTAGATGTAACTGCTTCTTTTTTTGCTAACCCTAAGGGCCTAATTTTAAGCTATTTGAGATGCTTGGCCTTTGCTCTAAGGCATCATTAATACATATACTCTGAGTAGTTGCTTAACTCATAAGATTGGGAAGATGTGTTCCCTTCCCAAAAGTGTTTTGAGCTTTTTACATCTGAAAACATAAATAGGTGAGGAAAGACTTATTTTGGTCACTGTCGTGGTTTGAGAAGTTTGGGGGGTCTAGCTTTTTGGGTGTGGTAGGGGCTAAAAGATGGCTCCTGTAAGGAGCTTCCAGAAGCTCCCACAGCTGTCCAGTCAGGGCCTATCTCTGATGGCTCCTGGAAGATTGATGTGCTGTTTTCCACAGTTGGGCCAATTAGAAAGGACAGAAACGCCTCTGCGACAGTAAATTTAAGAAGCAATCTCTGTAGTACGCACGCGCGCGCCATGTAACCCCGTAGTCATGTAGTTAGTAGATTAGGCAGGAGAGAAGGAGTACAGCAAATAACTAGGAAAAACAACTGAAACATCAGATATGAAAGCCAGCAAATAATGCCAGTCTGCCAAAGAAGAGAAGCAATGGAGGAGGAGGTTCCTGCAGCATCGGAACTGATACATCTTCAAAGCCTGTGGTGAGAGACTTTAATCAAA
>VZRZ01000636.1:161823-209584 GCA_013398175.1 Climacteris rufus
AAACAGCGGCGGCAGTTTCGGGTGGGCTGCGCCAACTTCTGCAAACCGTGAGACTGTGCCAAAGGAGAGAGAGAGAGAGACCCCTCCAGGTATAATTGCTAAGAAGAAGAAACACCTGAGCATCTGAGGACTAAACTCATTAGAAATAAAACCCCTCCCCGGGTTCCCCTTATGATCTGGGAGGAGAGAGAGGGCTGTGAAGCTTTTGGGAAGGGAGGGCTGGAATGGGAGGACGGCAGAGAAGAGAATGTTTGGGAGATGTTCCTTTGGTTTTGCTCGCTCCTTTTACTCTGTAATAAATTCACTTTATCACTTAGAAGCTCTGACCTTGTCTCAGCCTGATTTTGCTCTTTTACCAGCATTTCTTATCATGGGTTTAGTAACACAGTTCAATTCGGAAAGGGGAAAAAAGCAATCTTAGTGGGGCATTGGCCCTTTGGCCAGGGCTAAACCACTACAGTCACTTATCAGAAAACTGAGCAAGTACTTTGGCTGGAATCAATTACAAATGTTGGAGCATTTGCTGTGTCCAAATTATAACGTAAGTTAAGGTTAGTTCTTTCGAGTTGTGGTCATTTGTCCTGACTTAAAAGGAGCTGTGATACCTTGTAGCAAACCCACACAGTTTGTACAATTACTTGTTAAATTTGGTATGTATCTGCCATGACTAATAGTTATTAAAAAAATCCCACAAAAGTGCAAAGAGCAGGTACAAGACCTAACCATTTTGTGGTTAATTATGACTAATTATGTTTTTGTAGTAGTGTTTCATAAAGATAACTTATTTGGGAGATTAATACTTTGTACTGATATGTTTTGCTAGAAAAATGAAAAATAAATGCTAGGATGAGATGAGTCACCCTTTAAAAAGATGGTTCTTCATTTACTGGCTTTAAAATGTAATCAGAACAATAATTTCTGCTTAACATAAATGTTTGGTGAACCACTTGCCAATCTCTTCAATGTTTTCTGGATTTGTGACACCTAAATTTGGCTTCTTTTAGCTGTCTTTCTCATGATACAGTCTGTCACTTCAGATTTAAATCTACATGATAAAAACCACTTAAGTGCACTGAAGTCAGTGAAGTTATATTGCACAGATCTACTATACTGATCAAAATCTAAATTTAATGTTATGCTACTTTCTATCCGTATTTCTTAGAAGGTCTTTGATGTTATTGGCAAAATGGTAGTATTTTCAGCCAGAAATAAACCCCTGGTATCTGCTACACGCAGTTGAAGGCAGTGATCAATAACTGGTGCCAGACGTGATGATGACCAACATCTCAATGGTGCTCAAACAGAGAGACAGTAGCTGAGAGACAGAATCATTCTATCAACTGCAAGTCATTTATGTCAGTTTTCATGGTGTTCTTTTCTCTTCCACTTGTGTGACTATGACTTTCCAGACTTGAGCCTGGCCTGTGTTTCATCCAGTCCTACCACACAGTGAAACCCACTGTGAGCTTTCTTTCTTTTCTTTCTTTGCTTTCTTTCCTTTCTTTGCTTTCTTTCCTTTCTCTTCTTCGTCTTCTTCCTCTTCTTCCTTTTCCAAATGCTACTAGCAACAAAATAAAATGGCCTTCATCTTCCTTGTGTAATATTATATAGTTTTACCATTCTGCCTTCTCCTCTGTCTCTGCTTCAAGACCTAATTTTGATTTGCCTCTGGTGTTCTGCTGTGAGACTCGACTACAGCTGAAGTATTTTTTAATAAAAATGATAACTTCAGGTCTGCAACTGCAAATCATCCCTTACAGAGTTTCTGTGCACAGTGTGCACTTGTTTGCTTCATCCAATCAGATTTGTGACATTTACTCTGGAAGGGCTGTTATGTCATTTCAGAAACATCTGTGTCAAGTATTCAATCCACACATGCCCCAGTCTTAGGTCCTCACTCAGAGACAACGTGTGCTTAATTGCAGAAAGGGTAGTAGAGTAGTACTCAGAGTTCTGCTAAGCATGAAAAAATTTTAGCTGGGAAAAGATATTTCCAAAATTACTGGTCAGAAAATTAAGACAACCTTTTTCCAGTTTGGTTTTTTTTTTTTTGAATATTTAAAATGAACTCTTAGCTTGTACAGTACAAAATACCTGTTCATATCTGATCCTAACTTACTCTGGTGTCCAATTGTTTAAATTTGTAAATTAAATTATTCATTAAAGAAATTTAATTATTTTAAAGATTGCTACCATTGTAAATTATTTGGTTTTACATCTATATAAAATATAGATGTAGTATACGTATTTGGGATACTTTTGAAATATATAAACCTCTAAAATAAAAGCATTTTCTAAAAAAAAATGAGGCTTACTTAATAGAACAGAATTTATATATGTGCGTCTCTTAATTGTAAGCTATAAACTCTTTTTCTGACATAAATTTATAGTTTATTGGATTAGGGAAAATGCTGTCAAAAGTTCCATCTAAGCTACACACACAGTATCTCATTTTAATACAGACGGAATTAATGAGGCCAAGTAAAGAAGGCTTAGCAAAGCAGTAGCACATCTGAAATTGTACATCCCCTGTACAGTGAACTTACATAATCTGATATCTTTGAGTCCCCAGTGGAGCTGCAAAGATGTGGTGGCACTCCTCACAGAGGGGCAAACTCTGACAGTGAATGCTTTGGTTAAATCGTACTCCGGCCCCTGGTTATTTCCTTTGCACAGAGGGGAAAGGGTAGGATGTTTCTGTGGCTGTTTCCCAGCCTCCAGAGTAGGCCTTTGGAGCTCTAGGTAGTTAATCATGACTCCTTGAGTAAAGAGCTTCTTCTTTTCCCTCCTATTTTGGGAAGGCATAAGAAGTTTATGAAGCTGCTGATGGCTGGGTTTTTTTAGTCTCTTTGAGCCTTCTTTCATGTGTGAGTTTCTTTTTAACTCAGGTAACCTATTTGTCCTGAATTCTTAGCTTTTTGTTTAAATCCCACCATTGTCAAGCATACAATTTCTAATCGTTTAAATGCAATCAATCTGAGGAATTTTGAACCCTGACTTGTGGCTTATTCTGAAGCAGTTGTTGTGGTGAAGTAGAATACTTCCCAAAAAGATAACCTCATTTTCCCCTCTCCTCTGCTACTGTTATGCCAACACACAGTTACTTCTTATTGTTCTTGTGCTTTTCAATCCAAGTCACTTTCAGAGATGTAGATGTTGGATGTAAGTGAAACCGGGGGTGTCGTTCCTAAACCAGGCAAACCTGGGGTTCTTCCATTCCACAGAAAGCAGGCAGTGCAGCCTTGGGCTGCTGCATTTGTGTCATGAGGTACTTAGGATGGTAGCAGCTTGTGTGCACTTCAGTTGATTAAAACACGATTACTCTGGCTTTTTGTAACTGAAATGACTTTCCATCTTAATGAAGCAAGGGAGTCTCTGGACAGAACTACTGTGTGTGGGGAAAGCAATGCGATTCTGAAGGGCATAGCCTGGAAATAATTAAAAACTTTCAGTTCATCCATCAGTTTGAACAAGAAAAAATTACAAATCATGGAACCAAAGTCGAGATCAGTACACACATTAAATGACTTTCAATGTTTGCCACTTGAGGACTTTCATACTGTCAAAGAAGTCGGTATTCCCAGTTGGTTTGTGGCAGCAGTAGCTGATCCTGTATGCTGGAACCAGCAAAGCTGCACAGAGTAGTTCTGAAGCACAGTCCCGAGTCCCAGCTGCTGCCACGGTGTCCCTGCCTCCCGCCTGAGCCCCGTGAACTCCTCGCAGCCAAGGTTTGGTGCCTTGTCTCTTGACAACCTGACTCAGGTCATCCTTCACACGTGGTTTTCCTGGCCTTTTCCAGTAAGGAAGCTTTGGAGTGGAAGATCAGAGTGTGGAGCTGTTTGTAAATATGGGTGCCACCTGAGGCTGGTGTTTATGTCTGCACAATGTTTCTCAGACAAAATACCCAGACTGTCTTCCTGCTGTTGTTTCCCCCTCCTAAAGGCTTTGTACCTCATGCCTGTTTGCTATACGTATTTTTGTGTTGTGTATTAGTCAGAAATACCATCTCCTGAAGCTACGGTTTATTTTTCTATTATTCTCAACACAGCTTCATGTGAGAAATAATTGTTTCTAAATGGTTTGCCTTGCAAATTTTTTGATTCATTGAAGTGAAAGAAGTAGAAACAGAAATGGTGGCATTTTAGAGGAAAAAAATTCCTTTTGAATCAAAACCCAAATAAAGTGTTGTTGCTGTGCCATTCTGGTAAGTTCCACTACCTACAAAGCTGAAACTGTGGTGTTAGTTTTGTCCAGAAAATTATAAATTTACATTCAGAGTTTGCAATGAGGTTGTCCTCCATTGTTGAGATTGAAAGTTGATTGAAGAAAGGGTTCTCTTATTAATTGGGATTTGGAAACCCTGATAGTTCTTTGACTTGCAATATGCTAATAGAACAGGTATATGAACCCTTAGAGAAAATCACATACTACTCTGTTTTTTTCAAAATGGTCTTTTGTTCTAATATAAACGGAATCCATCTTATTGACTAAACAATGATGTCACTTACACCTCCTGTGTTTCCATGATACCTAATAAAGGAAGGGGCATAGCTCCTTTATATTGCAGGCTTAACTGAAAGAATAGGAGGAGCTGTTTGTGAATTTATTATGAGGAAGGTACGAGTCCTTGTTTACTTTGTCTTCTTTGCTATCTAGCCATACTAATTAGAACTTACCATTTTCTGACTTAATTTATATTCAATAAGAATTCTATAAAGAAAACAGAAAAATCAAGCCTGTTCTATTGCATTCCCCATTCCTTCTATGGACCTATCCCTGGGAATACTGTTAATTAGCATCATTAGCTTTCAGGCACTGTCAGCAGTTACTTGCAGTTTCTACTTAATACCTTTCAGTTATTCTTCATTCTCATATTTGATATTTGCATATTGCCTTAGTTGAATGACTTTTTAAGGACATTACACTTTTCCAGATTTATTAAAAAGTAAAAGCTAAAGTTTAAAATCTAGCACTGCATTTATATTTAGTAGCCTGTAGAACTATTCAGGTAACCAGAGGAATTTCAATGAATTTCAGGAAAGGACTTCATGTCATTTGACTTCATGTAGCTAGTTAGAATAGCTCATCTAGAACCCAGAAATGTTTCAAGACATTGTACAAGTAGGACATGAAATCTTCTATTGGAAGTCTTTCTATTGGAAAGGAGACAAAGTAACACAGGTAGAATTTTGGACTGCTTTCATGTCACTCTGTAGAGATGTTTCTTTGGGAAGGAAAGTGAAAATGGAAAGAGAGAAGGCTGCAGGCAAAATTGAAAAAGTAGACCTACACAGACATGCCTCTGAGTGCTGAAGTTCACTGCTTTGATATATTGACTGTAGATTGATGTACAAATAGCACAGATGTGCATCCAAATGTTGTATATTATTATGTTACAATCAGTTAACTGGAACTGATAGTTTCCCTTTCTCCTGTTCCCACAGTTAATTATTGACAAGTCTTCCTAGTATAAGAGATCAATATGGAACATTAAAAAAAAGGTAACACCTGCAACAGCTACAAAATGTGGTGCAGAAGAGGTGATAATTGGACAGACTTTGACTCATGCCCTGTGAGAAATAAGCAGTTCATGGGAGTCCTGGTGTAAGGGGCTGAGCTCTTTGCTAGGCCCTTTATTTCTGACCACCTAAAGGGCAGAAGGGCAGTGGTTTTACTGATAGTCATTTCTCACTGGTTCTACTCTTCCTGTTTGTGGAAGGCTTTCTTTGTCTTGTTAAGGAGCTCACTTGCACTCCTTCAGCCAGATTTTAGTGACTGGTGGGTAGAACAATTTGCTTGCACAGGAATAGTGTCTTGGATTGACTTTTTTGTCAGTAAGAGTGAGGGGGAAATGGTTCTGTTCAAAAACTGAGTGCTGACTACATCTAGCATTCAGGTGACATTAAGTGGTACCCAGGACTTGTCCTGAGATGGCAACCCAGGCAGAAGGAGTCAAAGTGCTAGTCTTGAGTTTTAGTGAGCTTGATCCTAAAGGTAAGAGCAGGCCATTTAAAGATGGTCTGAAACTTTTGGAACTCACAATTTCTCCATCAGTGGCAGTTTGATGTTCATGTTTTCTCCTTGGCTATGCATAAATTCCGAAGAAATTTGGTAGTTGAACACCTGGAAAGTCTAAAATGGACGTGCCTGGCTGAGGGCACTTAATGCTTTTCATGGTGTATATGTGTCTGACAGGTTCAGGTGCTTATAGGACATATGGATTGGTCTTAACAAAGCATTATATCATGTGAACATTTGAAGACAATTCAGCAGGAGTGGGATTTGGAGGATGTTTGCTCTGTTAACTACTGCTCATAACTCGTACCATTAGGAACTGGATATCCCAGAATCTGATAGATTTGCAGCTTGGTACTGGCTGGAGGGAGGGAGGCCTTTGGTGCCTCTCTCCTTGAGTGCTTCCCAGCTCAACTGCTCGTCTCCATTCCAGCATTATGTTTCTACCTGCAGTTGACTGCAAATACTTCAGAGTCAGGGAGCGCAGGGAGCTGCTGCTAAAGGAAATGGCTTTTGTCTACCCTCATGGCTCATCTGTTCACTGTCCTAGTCCCTGCCTCTGCCAGTCACTGCACTCCCTTCTCCTCCTTGGCGCAACATAGAAACTGAGGAGCTGGCAGAGAAGTAAAAGAAGCTGTGGCAGTGGTGTGGCGGTGCACCTCAGGTATGTGGGGTGAGAAAAACAGCCTTCTGTGGGGATATTCATCAAGGTGACTTCTATTCATCCACACACCTGGATGAGCTGCACTGGTCTTCTAAAGGGGTCATATCTGCTATGGCAGGGAGAGAAGGCAGGAATTCTCCATTTGGTTGCTCTTCCATGTTTCCTACAGGTGCTTCCTTCCTGTGCAGCCCGGGCTGCAGGAGCCAGAGGGCTCTAGTGCAGTTGTCTCTCTCTGTCACTCTGACCCATCAGTGGTACCTGAAGTGAGAAACCTTCTGCCATTGCCATGGGCACATTTTTCATTCACACACAAAAGTACTTGTTGATTTTTCTAGTACCCCAGTGTGGAATGCTATATCAGCCCAGGGGCCATATGAATTGAGAGATGGATTGTTGGTATATACCTTGACAGCCCAAATTTGGGATACAGTTGCTGTGACAATTGAATCATCTGATTTTGTAAGTCAGTGCGTACAAACAGTGAGTAGCCAATTGATTGCTGAACATAGCTAGGAATAAATAAAAGCTAGGGCTTTTATTTAGCTGATGAAAGTGTGTGAATGTGTCTGGTTTCACTGACAGCTTTTCTATGACAATTGTTGTTCAGAGAATTTAAATATAACCATGATTCACTCAGTACCTTGCATACAGTTATACATGATTTGTTCTCTGTGTTGCGCATTGTCTGAAGGATCTCTGAAATAATCTCTAATTCAGAATTCAGAGGCAGGACTCTTCCAGGTGGAGTGATTTCCTGGCAGGGAAGCACTGACTGGGTGTGAGCTTACACAGTGGAATTCAACACTGTCATTGTTTTGTCTCTGCTCTGGTGCTGATTAAACCCCAGGACTGTAGAGAACTGGACCAATGCAGGCCTTCACTGCTCTGGCTGTTTGTTCCACTTGAGATGCAACACTTTGGCCTCAGGTGTGGACTTTTACTGAGCCAGTTCATACCTTGTTGTGTTTTTATCGAAGATGCATACAGGTTGCACTCTACATGTACACACTAGACTTATTTTAAAGAATTATTTTAAAATTTAGATCAGTACATGCAATTCTACTAGGAGCCTCTGAGTTTCAGGCTTTTGTGTTTATCCTAGTTGCATATTAAGAAATACTTGCCTTTGACAAGTCAATTTGTTTCAGTCTTTAGTTCCACTTTTGCTGTTATGTTAAACACATTCAAAATCGTGACTTTATTGTAACTGAAGGTGTCTATTACATATCAAATGAATTGCGTTCATCAGAAACAAATATTTTCTTATTTACAAATCTCGTTTGGTGGTCTTCTCATGGTCTTATTGTTGATGTATTGGGGTGTCTCGGTTTTGAAAGACAGGTGTCTGTTAAGAGAGGTCGAACCCTTCCTTAAGACAGAGAACGTGATTTTTCCCCTCCCTCCGAATTATTTAATTTTGAAATCAAGGGCTCTCAGGCAAAGATACGGGAAAAGGAATTACAGTTCTTTACTAATATTTATGAACAAGTAATAACAACAATAATAACCATAAATAGAACTAGGAATTAATAAAAATAACTTTCCCGTTAATTGGTGTAGTCACGATAGAAAGAAAAACAAACAGCAGGAGGCGCCGCTGAACTCCGCTGGGCAGGGCGGTTGCGGTGACTCCCGAACGGCTGCAGGTGGTGCTGTGATGCAGGGTCAGGTCAGCCCCAGGCAGCTCACCGGAGAAGCGAAGAGAGTAGCCAGGCACCTCAGGGCGCCAACGGCAGGGCGGCAACGGCAGGGCGGCAGGACAGGAGTCAGTCCTTTTCCCTCTTTTTTTCCTGACCAGCTGCTGAATGGCAAGGACTTCTACAGTTACAATCGGCTCTGGGGTCCCAGACGGCAGAGGACAGCTGAACTCTCCAGCAAAACACCGCAGCCTCCCGCGGCAAGGGAGGGGGAGGGGAGCAGGCAGAAAAGGGGCAGCCGAACTCTCTCAGTAACTGCTGCGAGAAAACGCAGCCCGGGGAAAAACGTGCTCCCTCCCGGTAATGAAAAAAGTCAAATTAGAAGCTCACCCCCACTCGGAGAACGAAAGCTGGGTCACAGTTGAATCTTTCTCCGGTCACAGCCAAAAAGCCAGAGAGCAGTCTCTCCTTTTCTCCTCGCCCGACGAGAGAGAGAGTGTGAGCCTTCCCCTCCCGGCCGGCTCGGCTCCCCCCTTCCCCGTCCCCACCCAAGCCCACCTTTTTTGTCTTTCACAAAGGAGCTGATGGCCTTAACTGTCCGCCTATTTGTTACCTGGTAACAATGATGGGAGAAAATTCCAAGACAACCCCCCAACCTCTGACATGGGGGAAAAAGAAAAGAATTTTTGTTTTACTCAAATTACTAAGTTCCCTACAGTTTTATTACCCATTGTTCAAAAATAGAACTCCACTGTCTGAAGACTTGCTACTCTGAGAATTGGAATCATGGGTTTAAACCCCCCCTTTTTTGGTAGAATTCTGTTTAAGCAGTAGCTATTTAGGACTGTATAGCACTGTCTTTTCAACAATGAAAAATTTGGCATTTATTTCTGGGTACCGGATCAGCTCCTCCATGAGCAAGGAGCAACACATTATTGATTTTTACAAGTGGTGACAAACTGCTTTGCTAATCTCTTTACTCAATGCTGCCTCTTCTCACTGTACTTTTCCCAAAAAGGATTGGGAAGTTAGTGCTGTTCCTCTGAAACAGTGTCGTTTGGAAAACTAGTGGGGGCTAGCACAAAGCAAGTTTCTACCTGTTAAATTTTATTTAAGAAAAAAATTTTGGATAAAATTCTCAGTGACTTTTTTTTTATTTCTGCAAGAACTATCATACAAGAAAATAAGTACGTGTTAAAAAATTACTTTGGTCTCAAGGTTTTGGTCTCATTTTTCATTTCTTTGTGTCTCTGCCTCAAGAAAAACCAAAACCATCAGGAACATGCATGTAAAAGAAAATCACTAGTTCACACAGTCTCACTCTTCTCCAACCTTTTCTCCTTGTGTAAAAAGGGACATAATTTACAAAACTGTCATAAAATCCTGTAGGAAAAGATTTAATTATACAAAAAATGAAGATGTCAAAAACATAAGGACAAAGAAATAAAAATGTTTTGCATCATTCTTTAGAATGAATTTAAATGTCTGTCTCTGTTTCTTCATGCAAATCCAGCTTTGCTGCTTTTTGCCTCTTTTAGAATTTCTTTTTCAACTGAAGGCGACAAAGGCCTTCTGGCAGGAATTGGATTTATGCTTTTCATGCAATCTCAGATTCTGTTTTCACAAATGCTCTAAACATTCTTTGGTGGAGCTGAAATGAACTAAAACTTGCAGAGGCACACCACATGCAATTTCAGATAGCTTTTCCATACTTTTTGCTATACTGGACATAAAGATTCCACTTACTTGGAGAAAATGCATAGTAGCATGGCCTCAAATCCCTTCCCATAACTTCTTGTGCATTTGGCTTGCTTGCACAAAAATGAAATTCTTCAGAAAATCTCTCAAGCCAATTTTACCCAGAGGAACTCAAGAAACCTGCGTTTTCACTTGTATGGTTTGTATGTCGTGCAGGGCTGATAATCTTATAAGAAGAATATCTTATGTTAATAAAATTAAATAATTAAAATTGTAGTAAGCTAGATCTGATCTCAATTTACTACCTCTTAAATGGAGCTATGGATTCAAATCTTGCTTGTAAACAAATGAGATCCCAGCCTCTCAATCAACATAATTTTCCATTTTTTCCACATTTAGGAAGGTGGAAATTGCCAATCTGTTGGCAGCAAGTGCTGGAAGAAGCAACGTGAGTGATTTCCTTGGTGATTGTCAGACACTTCAGACCAGGCTTTCAAACTACATTTGTAATTTAAAAAATACACTGTGGGAAAGATAGCCAGTGTGGTCTTTAGCAAGCTTGTTTCTTGCTGATGTACTGAACTCAGCTGCCAGCCTGGTGCTGCTGCTGTATGAGCTTGGGGGGCTCACTGAAGATTCGTCGCATTCTTTATTTTCACAGAACAGCTATAATGTCCTAAAAGTTTAGATACAGAACCTCTGGCATAAAGTCTGAACACATTTTTGCAACACTGTATCCTCAAGAGATCTTTTCTGTAGTGCCTAATTTTGTATTTCATAACAGTGTGCTTAATAAAAAAATTCTGTCCAATTACAATTCAGCAGATATTGTCTTGAAGTGAATTAATAGAAGAAAAATTCTGAAGTGATCTGCTGTTAGTAAATGGTTACATATGGGTCAGGCAATTGCAGAGATTGTTACTGTGCTCGTTTTGGCTGGGATAAAGTTCATTTTCTCCAGAGTAGCCACTGTGGGGCTGTGTTTTGCATTTGTGCTGAAATTGGTGTAGAAATACAGGGATGTTTTCTTTACTTCTGGGCAGGGCTTACACAAAGTTAAGGCCTTTTCTGTTCCTTGCCCCACCATGGAGTAGGCTGGGGCTGCACAAGAGTTTGGGAGGGGACAGAGCCGAAACAGCGGACCCGGATATTCCATAGCATTTGACAGCATGCTCAGTGTGTAAAGCTGGGGCAACAGGAGGAATGGAAGGATGACGGAGTGATGGCCTTTTCCTGCCCAAGTAACCATTAACATGTGATGGGGGCCTGCTGAACTTTTGCTTGCCCGTGGGAAACAGAGAATTAATTCTTTGCTTTGCTTTGCTTGTGTGTGTGGCTTTTGCTTTGCCTGTGTCTTGGTTTAAGGCAATTCAAGGCAATTTGAGAGGTAGACACTCTGGAAAGAGTTGCCATCCCTTATAGTTTTAACCACTCCCTTTCCACCAATAAGGAGAAATGAAAACAAATAGATGTAAGTAAAAAAATTACACTTTACTAACAAGCAGAACAGCAACAGGCAAAAATAACAGTGGATAGTCAATAAATACAAAATTGCTAAAGCTGACTGGTGCCTCGTGGCCGGGGCTGGGCGCTGCCGTGGGGCTGCGGGAAGCGGGCTGGAGCAGCAGGCGCACACTGCGGGGGCCTGTCCGGGCAGGGCGGCCTGTGAAACCAACCTTGGGAAAAAGCAAACTGCAACAGAGCCCTGAAGGGAACCTCTGCCCGCCCTGCCCCAGCTCTGTGGCAAAAACGCAAGAGGCAAGGAAAAGCGCAAGAGGCAAGGAGAAACCCAAGAGGCAAGGAAAATCCCAAGAGGCAAGGAAAATCCCAAGAGGCAAGGAGAAACCCAAGAGGCAAGGAAAATCCCAAGAGGCAAGGAAAATCCCAAGAGGCAAGCCAAACGACTCTGCCTGAGTCCCAGAGCACAAGGCCAGAGTGGATTTCCCTGTGAGACCCCGACTTTTAAAAGTACCACAGCGACCCCCAGCCCCTCTTCCAGCTGCAGTGCTGGGCATTACAGAGACAACAACAATTCTGTGCACAGATAGATACGGAATGCAATGACATTTTGGGTTACTCAGGTCAGCCTGTTAAACTGTCTTTATCACAACCATGAGTTTTCTCACTTTTGCTCTTCTGAGTGTCTCCCAGTCCCATGGGAGGGGGCAGGGAAGTGAGCGGGTGGCTGCGGTGCTTTGTTGCTGGCTGGGGTTAAAAGCGTGACAGTTACTTATTGTAGACAATATCACTTTGTGTTTCCCTCATTATGTTTTGAATGTGCTTAATTTTCAAGAGTTTGCAGCATGGGAGGTTTCAGAGCCCCTGTAACATAAAGTCATGGGCTTAGCAGGCTTGCCTTGTTCTGGAGGCTTGGGGTCATCAGTAACTCTCTGTCTGACTCCTCAGCTATAAAGTAGGAAGGACGTGCCTCCCTCAGAGGAGGGCAGTGCATGTCAGCCGATTAACCAAGAACAAGAGTGGTTGCTGCTCTGCAAATATTATAATGGTGGTCTCATTCACTGAGAATTAAATTGCTGATCACAAGCAGTACTTTTGAACAAAGAATTAATTTTTGCCCCCTGACTTCTGGCCAGAAGTTTTCTTGTCATGTTGTTCGTCTTGTAATTTGGTTCGAGTTCTGCCTGTGTATCTATGTTAACATTGATGGACATTCTGTTGACACAGACATTTTCCCAATGCTCTTACTGTCTGTGCTTTGACAGGAAAGATTTTCAAATACCATTATCCAATTGTTTGGTCTCACATTCTATCTCACCTAGACTGCTACAGTGGAAATTGATGTAGAGAATAGAAATATTCCTTCTGGAAGTTAGATTTGTGTATATGAACAACTTCAGAGATTTTCAGTGCAGGGGCTTGTAAATTTTATTTTGGTTCTATCAAGTGTCTCAGACTGATCTGGATATTGATAGGACATGTGGCAGTTTATCAAGTCGTTTTAATGTTTTTCCTTTTTTTAAATACTACTTTCTGGTCATATTCTCAAAATCTGCATAACTAACACTCTTTAAAAGAAGTGTGTTCCCATAATTTTTAAATATGATTTCACCTTTGTCAGTAAAATAACGCAAATAAATTCCTTCCTGTTACATTAAGATTACAGAGATCTAAAACTAGCTGTAGTATCTTCGCTTAAACCATCTCCTCTCTGAATCCTCCAAAAGGAATGAGTCTATTTTATTGCTTTGCACAAATTCTTCCTTGTTCTCAGGGTTCTCTTTCTTCTCTGTCAACACCCTGAAGGCATCACAATAGCCAAGATGAATGTATGCAAACATCTTAGAGAGAAGTGCCTATTAGGATTTCTAATGTTTTGAATGTTTTTCTGCCTTCCTTTATTTGTATGTGGCTTTGTTTAAACAATAAACTTACAAATAATTAGAAATCCAGATAGGGATTTCTTTTGCCTTAAATCTACACAAGGTCTGAGGAACCCTGATTCACTTGTTATTGAATTAGAGAGTTATTGAATACTGAAATAAAGTAACATAAAAACCTAGGTTAGGTGAAGGATGCTGTTTGTTTCAACTGAATTTAATTATATTTATCTGTATTTAATGTCTCCTTTAACACAAATAAATGTCCAGATATTTATGACATGTAAAATGCTGCTACTAGTTCAAAATTATTAAATAAAAACTTTGTCCTTCTATACATCACCTTTATTGAAACTGAGACATAGTAATGAACACATTATATCTTATATTTTTATAAGAATATTGCTGACTTCATTCCAAATAAAAGTTATTTGAAATTAGCTGAAAGTCTCTTTAGTGTTTTAGACAGTAAGTTACAGCGCTAAGAACCCAAATCTTGTTAAACGTAATTTAATAAGAACAGCAAATGTTTTAATTGATTTTTAGTGTCCAGATTCAGAGGTAAAAATAGAGAAAGTACCCTTATGGCAAAAAGATCAACAAGGAAATTGTAACGTTTTTCTTCTTTCTATAGTGGAAGCTGTTATTTTTAACATACATGAAAAACGTTGATTTTGACATTTCATATTTTTTAAAAAGTATTCTGCTAGAACCTTTTGCAGTTCATAGCTGGGTTCTGTACTGAAAGCTAAAGCAGAGAGACTTTTATGTGTCTCCCTCCGCGCTCAGTCAGCTCCTGCAGCACCCCCATCTCTCATTACGTTGCGCTGAACCTGTGTCACAGCAGCCACGGAGATGTCAGGCTTGTAACACTTGTGCTCACGGACCATTAGTTTCTCATTGATCTTGACAAGAATCATTGTGGTTGGAAACGTCCTTTGGAATCACTGAGTCCGCCCCTTAACCCAGCGCTGCCAAGCCCACCACAAAACATGTCCTCACCTACGTATCCTTTAAATACCTCCTGTAACTTTGCAAGCCTATAACTATTTGAAAAAGCATGTCACTAGATAGATATTGAAAGGGAATTCCTGATGATGGCTCTACAAACCCAATAAAACTGCTTTTACAAGCTTTTATGAAAGCTTTTATTGCTTGGAGGGTATTAGTCTGGGCAGGCAGTGAACGGCATTTAGACACTTAGAACCTGTTTCTCACAGCATCTCCAGAAGTCATTGCCTCTGTGCGTACACCACTCCACTCTTGTGAATGTATTTATTTTCTCTTCTAAATTTGTGCCCTGTAAAGTCAAAATACAAAATATTAAACATATGTACCTGCTCTAAGAATTGCTAGCAAGTGAAGAGGTCAGTGATGGCTTCTGGAAAAGGAACAAGTTTCTTTAAGTACTACAGTAGCTAAGACAGAAAGCATTAATATTCATTAATCACTTTGCTATAAATCTCAGTTTAATATCCATTTCAGATTATCTAGATAAATCCTTAACCTTTCAATTGTTCCTTCTTGTAGTCCTGTATCACTGATGAATCTTGGCAGTGACAAATGGCACTGACCCTGCAACAACTTCTGTTCATGTTCTTCCCCTATGTCCTTTCTTCAGAGGGAGGGGAAAGGCACATGTCAGGAAAGACTGTTTGAATACTAATGCCCATAAACATCCTTCTTTTCTTTGTTTTCCTTCCCTTCCTCAAACTCTGAGCCTGACTGCAAAAACTAGAAGACGTCCTCTTAAAGAAAATAAAATATAATTGGTATGTTCAATGATAGAAACCACTTGCTTGTCTTGGTAGTAAATTAAACAATGTTAGATATCAATTAGTGACTCATAGCCCTGGTCCACTCCATGTGTTTAGGGGCAGGTTGTTTGTTTTGCTCTGGGCAATGCGCAAGAGAAACAACAAAATTCTCAGGAGGTTCAATTACAAATCTTTACTTGCAAAGTTTAGGATATTGAGGTAGAAAAAGGTAATTGGCAAATCTTAAAACAACATCCAAAATAAGGTACTTTACAAACTTCAACTTAACAAATTCAAACTTAGCCAGCTTTGACTTATTGAGGCACAACAAGGCACTTACTAAGGCATTGACTGGAATTTTCAGTCTGGTTTACAATATATTCTGAGAAGAAGAAGTTAGAAAAAGAAAGAACGAGAGAGCTACAGAAAGGGTAAGCGTAGAAAAGTCACCACTCGTGGGCCCAGCAATGAGACTTGGTTGTTGCAATTTCAGTGTCTGTTGGCCAAAGCGATGGTCACAGTCTCGATCCGTGGGGTGTGGGGGAAGCCCAGGGAACGCCATGGTCAGGGGGTCAATACACACTCAGGCTCTGTGGGAGTGCCCAGGTACCACCCTGGGGGGAGTTTCACACTGTCTGATGCCACACTGTGCATCTCGGGGCGCTCTGGGGGGCTCTCCTGGTTTATGGTTCCTTCTAAGACATGGCCCTGCCTCTCCTGGCAGTGCAGTTGAGCCAGGTCTGGCCCATCCAAAGGGATGAAAAGGTCCAACCCTACGTGTAAATGTCCCGGGCCTTCCCCAGTTTTTAGAGCTGAGCCAGTTGTGTCAGGGAGGGCATTGCCCTGGCCCAAAGCCCTGTCCTGCCTCGCAGGATCTGCTCCTGCTCAGCCCCATCCCTTCCCGGTCTCCAAGCCTGGCTCATCTCCTCTGGGGCTGGGAGTTCCTCCTCTGGCCCTGGGCCCTTTTTTTGCCCATGGCCAGCAAAGCCCCTGCTGCTTTTGCCAATGGCCAATGGGCCACTGACCCAAGCATTTCAGTCCCTCACAAGCCTTCCAGATCACTTGGTTCCACCAACAGGGCGTGTCAACTTCTGAGCTAGGTCGATTGTCTCCTCAAGAAGGAACTGCCACGTCATTGAGATCGCTTGCAAAGAGTTCTTTGTAGTCTTGCAATAAATTGTCTGATAGCATAGCCAGCACATTGAAAAGTGATGCACACCTTCTTGCAGCAACCAGAAACTCCAGAAATCTGCTCCTTTTTCGCCACACAGGCCTAACACCTTTAAAAAACCTACCTATTGTCCTATTGGAGAGAGAACAATTGTCGTACAAGTGAGAGTTAACAGATGTTATGTAAATAGCTAATTTGAGTTGGACTGGAATTTACTTGAACTCTGAAGCTTTTGGGTGTGCCCCAACTTTACCACCACCTGATGGGAAGACTGGCAGAGAGCTGTAATAACAATTCAAATTTATGAACAGTGTTACTCCAGGTGACAAAAGTGCAAATGAACAGTAATCAAATAACAAATCTCTATTCCAAAGGACAAAATAAAAAACTGTACTGCTTTTTTTTCCAGTTTAGATAGAGGTGAAAACAGGATTTTGATTCAAGTTTAGAGTGTAAGTTTTTGTGAAATGAAAACACCAGATTAATTTAGGAAGTTCTCATTTTGGGAATATTCAGTTTCCCTTAAAATGGTATTTCCTGAATATATTTTTTTATGACTATCAGAAGTATCAATATGTTTAAAAAAACCCAAATCAACCAATCCACCCACTCAGTCTACTAATTCAATATGAAGTGTTTTAAATTTCCTTGTGTATTTTCTATGAAGAAGGCAATTTGAAAAATAAAGTTAACCTGTCAACTCTTATGTAATGTAAGAATTTTGTAGCTAACAATATTATTAAACTATCAGGAAAGAGCATAAAACTGTTAGATTTAAATTCTCTTTCTTTTTAATGTTATTTGATAAAAACCCTTTTGTTTGGGATATTGGGAGATACATTTCAAAACCTATGTGAAGAATATCTTTTGTGCCTCCTCTGCTGGTGAGGAGCTGCACTGACAAGGTCTGTGGCCTGAGCAATCTGAGCCCAGCTGTTGGGCTGAGCAGGTCAGGTAGAGCTTCCAGGACACTGTGTGGACACTGGGAGATGCTGGGCTCCCGGCTGCAAGCCTTGTGCTCACCTGGAGGAGACCAGCACCGTAGCCTTTTGGAAACTGCAGAACCCCAGGGTGTTTTGAAATGGATGTGAAAGACTTTCAAGAAAGATGTATCATGGAACAGGGCAAGGAACAGGCTCTGGCTTCTGAAGAGAGATGTGTCTACAGCTCCAGGCACATTCAAAAGAGCTGAGTTCATCCCTTCTAACACCTGGCTCAGCCCCTAAATTTCCATGATACTTCTCCCAGCTCAATCTTGTTTCAGGTTATTGGTTTAGTGGGAATAATCTTTCTTAACAAGCTCTCAAGGGTGCCACAGAACTGTATTAATATTAAGCGAAGAGTTTGGAAATTCCCCATCACACTGTGGAATATAACAGTAAAGATAATGCTTTAATGGAATGGTCTTACCTGTCACAAAAAATAATTAATTCTGCATTGTCTCTTTGAACAACTGCAGTGTTTTTTGTGCTATTTGTTAATATATTTAGATTAGATGCTGAAGTGAAAACCTAAACGCGCCATCATCTTCAGACACACTCAGGCAACTAGAGTGCAGCTTATGTTATTGTTTTATAATTCAACTCCTGTGAAGTCATAAATTAAGAAACTCATTAAATTTTCAATTGCATTAATAGGAAAATTCAACTTATTAAATTCTTGGTAAGGTCTAATAACAAAACATTGGAAATGCATCTATTTTTTTCCCTCTATCTTCATTAAACCTTGCTGCCCAGATAACCTTCTCTACTTTTAATATAGGCAAAACAAAGTAATAGGGACACCAACAGTAAAAAATACTCTCTTACATGGAGATTAATCTTCATTCCCTTTGTCACATTTTAAAGAATTTCTGAAGAAATTCCATGACTGTCAGCCTGCCCTATAAATAGCTGCAGGCCTCTCAGCAGCTTTGTGCTCTGAGCTTCGCACTGCTTTTTTTAGCAGCATTATCAGACAAAGACTGATAACATAATTTTTATTTGGCAATGCAGGACACAATTTGATGTTATAGGTTGAGGTATTTTAAAAAAAGGAGGCATTGAAAATATCTTTGTTTTCACTGCAATTGGAAATTTAAAGAGTATGTATTTAATGAAGCTTGCAAACATGAAACTGCTCAGTGAGCTAAGTCTGGACTGGTAGAAATCACTTCTTATCCATTAAAATCACAATGAATGGATCCAGAGTTGAGGTGAATTTCCTTACTTCATGAAGCATTTTTTTTTTTTTTGGTACCAGCTAATGGTTAAAGCCCAGATCATTTGAAAATGAATGTAGTTACACCCAAGTATGTATATTTTTTCTACTCTGTGTTAGTCTGTTAATGTTATAACAGTGCAAAAACTACAGAAATTCTTCCTTCATCTTAATAGGTATTGTTGGTGTTTAAATTATTCAGTGATTATCTGAGCTATTGCCAAACTGCAGTGAGACAGACAGAGAAATTATCATGAGGAGGTTTGAAATGTTTTGCACATAGTACTCACTCATTCTAGATAAGTATGTACACAGAAATAAAAATATTTGGCTGGAAAATTAGAAGTCTTCATTGTAAGTGTGAATTTTTCTATGAACAGTAGACTAACAAGCTTCCTGTTGCCTGCTACTATTCAAAAGAGTGGAAAAGCTGTCTTCCATATCTGGTCAAACCTACCCAAACCATAACTATCAGCTTTTTGCTTAATTAACTGTTCCATCTGAGCAAACAAATGCCATAGGGCAAAAATTAATTCTGCATTTCTTAAAGCAATTTAGGGCATCTCTTTCTGAACTGTTTCCCCAGGTGCACAAGGCCAACCTACTTCCCAGTGAATCCAGTAAACTCCTATGGGCTTCAAGCTTTGTCGTCAGGGACCCGTTTGAATTCCCCAGTTGCATCTCACAGCAGGATGTTTAGTAAATGATCCTTTGCCTCACAAAGGTATTTGATATTTTCAGTATCAGCTCTTCCTGTTCCTCTTGCAAGATACTTAGGTATCTAACTGCAGGTCAACTACATTTCTCTCCCTTTTTCCTTCCACGAAGCCTAGTATGTTTTTTTTTGCAGCAGGAAATTGGTTCTAGAGGTATCTGCAGTCTTTCTTGGTGCGTGGGGAACATGGAAGCAGAGCTGCAAGTGAAGGATGTCTATGGGGTTTTATCTTTTAAATCTCTAATGCTACTGCCCTTGTAACTTCCTGTAAATGAGTTCATGCCAATCAGTGCTCATGGAGTTTAATAAAGCTGTAAAGCCAAGCCATAATCTGCCGTGTTCCGCAGCAGGGGAACTCAAAATATTGCAGGTCACTGACAAAGTCAGTACTTCTATTCATGTTTTTATGACGTGATTTTCTTCTGCCTCTTCTTATGCCACTTGGGTAATGAAGTGACTTGCCAAGAAAACAGGATCTAAAGACCCTCTCAAACCATGCAGCAAAATGAAATTAATCAGATTTGTAATTTTGTTACTTCAAGTCTCAAATTTATTGGACTAAAATTATGGTACTTTTGAGTCTGACTCATGGTTTTTGATTGCTCCAGATTGTCAATATGACACATATGGCATTTCTCATTTCTCTTTGGTTTTTCCCTCTTTTTCTGTCCCCCCTCCAGATACAGAGCTTAGCAGGCATGAGTCTGCAGGGGTGCACCACATCATCCACTGCCTCTGGCCAGGGCTCATGGTAAAACCAGAATACTGACTCTAGGGAGGCTTCCATGTCTTCCTCATCTGTTTCAAATAGTTTATGCAAAGGTTTAAAAAACCAAAACCAAAACCAAATAAACCAGCAAAAACCTCCAAACCAAAAAAAAACCCAAACCACAAACAAAAAGAAAGGCAACCCAGAGCTCTGTAAGGTACTGCCTACTGTTTCTTCTCCTCTTGTTCCTGTCCAGTCACAAACCCATGAGTCCATAGCTACACAGACCTCTCTTTGACCTGTGACATTCCTTATTCTCCCTCTCCTTATTGCTGCTTACTTTTAACTTGCCTCAGTTGGACTCAGCCAGAACCTTCCTAATAACTCTTCCCTTTCTCCTGTTGCCAAATGTTAATTTGTGAATATTATGAATTTCACTGGGATTGAGTTAATTTCTCCACAGTAGCCAGGATGAGGGTGTGCTTTGCATTTGTGCTGGAATCAGTGTTGATAATACAGGGAGGTTTTCATTATCGAGGGGCAGGGCTTACACAGAGTCAAGGCCTTTTATTCCTCAACCCACCACGGAGTAGGCTGGGGGTGCATAAAAATTTGGGAGGGGACACAGTCAGGACAGCTGACCCCAACTGATCCAAGGGTCATATAAAGCTGGGGGAAGAAGAAGGAAGGTGGGAGACGATGGCAGTGATGGTGTTTGCCTTCCCAGTCACTGCTGTGTGTGATGTGGCCCTGCTCTCCTGGAGGTGCTGCCTCCCCATGGGAAGCAGGGAATGAAATCTTTGCTTTGGTTTGCTTGTGTGGGCAGCTTCTGCTTTACCTGTCAAACTGTCTTTATCTCACCTGTGGGTTTTCTCAGTTTTACTCTTCTGATTCTCTCCCTGCTTCCACCGTGGGTGGGGGAAGTGGGTGACCCTCTGTGTGGGGCTTTGTTGCTGGCTGGGGTTAGATCACAACAGTGAAGTTTTTCTTTTCTTGAGAAAGAGGGCACCACCCCCACACCTCCCAAGAGAAAACACCAAAGCAAAACAAAAACTCAAACCAAACCACCAAACAGCCAAATCAGATGAATAACTGAAATGGAGATGCTCTCATTCAGTTGAGACTCTACAAAGATTCTCTGTTGAATGCAATGTAATCTGACTTGCTATAGGATTTTCTGTAGTATTTGCAGTATCAAAGCACTTCTTAGATCATTGTGATTTGTATAATGAGGGTTTTGCTTGGCTTCCTGAAGTCTTTGGAGTGACAAGAAAGACTTCAAATGAATTCTGACTGGGCTTTCACTGTAAAGTATTTATTCCCAGAGCTAAAGATTGTACCACCCTCAAAATAGACAAGCATATCCAAATATTGAAAGTTGTTACATTCTTGATAATGAAAATATTCACAGTAAAGAAATACTGGTCAGTGAAACTTCAACATATTATCCCTCTTTTCCTGAAATGTGGAAGTTTCTACAGAAGGCACTATTTAGTTGAGTAGACAGTACCAGCAGTGAAAGGACCTGCTCTTCTTTTGTTTTGAACCAGAATAGCTCAGTCTGTGGCCAGTTGTTCGTTCTGTTGGCATCACTTCTGCTCCTTATTATTTGGAGGGGTATAATAAAGAGTTGAGATACAATGAAGACCACCTGGCTCAGGCTCATAGGAATAGGATTTCATAAAGAAATATGGAATTTTAGGTAAAAATGTGATCTGCATTGAAGATGTGCCTAAGAGTTTTTTCCTAATCAGTATACTGTCTTTGATTTGGTTTAAGTATTTATTTTCAAAGTATGTAGCTATAGCCGAACAATGTGGTTAAAGTACCTGTAGTTCTGTGCAAGAGTTTCTTAAGGTTTGTCAGAATGAGTTCTGCATTTTTGATTTTTTTCTATTATCAATCAGAATACTATGTTTTAATATACCTTTCAATTGATTTATTTGAACAACTCTGCTGCAATAAAGCACATTTAATAATTTCATTAACCTTGGCCTAGACTTGCACTAAGAAGCTCCTTAATTGGGCAAGTGTAGCACAGATGTGAGGTCTAGGATTGCTGCAGCTATGCCAATCTACTGGCAATGTGTCATTTTTAATGTGACAGCTGTATTCCAGCAATCAAGGGTTACAGCTTCTGGCAGCATGAAGTTCTCATTATGCCATTTCTACTCTGAAGTAAAATAATAATCTCAAAGGAAGCTGCTTCCATCTCATCCCTAACCTGCGATCAGAAGTCCTCCTATTTATTTTTTTCCTGACTTTTCATTTAATAATTACCTGCAGCAGCTGGGTTTGTGTTTAAAAGTTAGTGTTCTGAGACTGACCTAGGGTATATTACTTAATTAAAAAAAGGGTGTTTGTATATATAAAAATACATAAGAGTAACAAATCAGAAGCTGTCCACACTACATTTCTCCTTTGAGTAAATGAACTGAGAATAGCTAAAAATTATATGAGACTTTATACACTTAATTGTCATCTACACATTATTTTTATGAACTTGTCTTTCAGTTGGTCTATGAATGAATAAAATGAATACTTTATATAAATATTTAATGTCAGGAATTTAAAAAGAAAAGTAATGAAGTGTCTATCTTGAGAAATTACCACAGCAAAAGCCTGAATCAGTTTGACTGATTTCACTTGAGGTGTTTTTTAAGAGGAATATTTTTGGTTTTCTTTATCCTGAAATAGTGAACTGTCTTTGAAGCTCAATTGGTAAATGGGTGAATTGCTAAGAGGTGTTCTGCTACCATAACAACACTTGCTCACATTTGCAGAGGTCAAAGGCTAACTCTTGGTCTACTTTCCCCCTTCCCATTTCTGAGATTGCTCTGGGCATCTGAGCAACAGGTGAAGGAGGGTGGGTTTGTTTTTCTAATGTCATAGATCAAAGAATCAAGAATTCCCAACTAAATGGGGAAGTAACGCAAAAAAGCCTGAAACAATTCTGATTTATAACTACATGACCAAAATAAAGCCAGCTTTTCTGGGGACTAATGACTGCAGTTGGTGACAGCAATCGCAATGGAAATTAGAAAAGCATCTTGTAAAGAGAATCACTTTTCATCAGCACTTGATTTTTAATAAAGCAGTGTTGAATTTTAATTTGTAATTCAATTTCCTTAATGCATGCACCTTGTGTAACCAAGAAATCAATATCCTCAGATGGGTGTATGGGTTTTGCCTCTCTTTTAAAGGTCAGGTCCTAATTCAAGTAGCTATAAAAATTAACATAATTTAGTAATTTTAGACTAGATAAGATTTCTTTGCAGCCTTAAAAAAAATATACTGACATGCTTTTGGCAGCAGAATAGGATGATGGGTTGCTGCTGTGTGACAAACCCAATACAGAATCTTTATTAATAATCCTGTTAATATTTCATCTAATGCGAGGGAAATGGTAAATAAATTGTGGCTTTAACCCACTGCTGAGCTTCCAATTACTGTTTTTCTTCCTATCTACTTGCAATATATAATTTTTTTAATATGACTGAAATGTTCTAACAATCAAGGCTTAGGATCCTAACAGCATGAAGTCCTCATTATGTGATTTCTGCACAACAGCAAAATAATGATTGTGAAGCAAGGTGTTCTCCACATCACACTCACAGAATAACTCATAAGACTTCCCATTTACCAGTTCTGGGTATGGATTCAATTACTTAGTGCCTTAGGTTTGTGGATGTTGGAATCATGTCATGCATCTGTCTTGAGCTGCAGCATGAAAAACATTCAAAGTGGATAAATTACAGGTGATGTTCCCCAGAAGCACTCTGAGGTTTTTGCTTTCTCCCAAAACCATTCAAGGCTGTGTCTTCTAAAAGTTTAATGGAGGGTTTCATAAAGCATAAAATAGCCCACTAGAACATCATGACCTTCTTTCATTTTTTGATTCTGTGCAAAAATTTCTGCTTTCCACAAGTAACGGGAGAAGAGTACTACGCTTGAGAGTCAGCACTTAAATGGTGTGTTCTAGTCCCAAATACATATTAAATAGAACTGTAGAGGTAAGTAAACAGTGTTTCAGATGGCTATGCAGGTCTTGTAAAGAGAGATTTTGTGTTTCCAAACAAAAGTTCTGTGTATCAGATTAATATGTTTTGCCTGCTTCAGTCTGCATTATAAAATTGGCAAGGAGACAAAATCATAAATACTTAATTATTAGCAAGTGACTCTTACAGCTGCTGTATATCTGCTCTTTCTTATATTAAGTATAAATCAGAGGAAAATTCAAGGTGTCTAACTGTACTTCATCTGACCTATAGCCCAATTATTTTTCTTTCTGGTACTATGGGAGAAAATAAAGGCATACATGAATGTAAGGCTTATTTGGCTGACAGTATTAGACTGCCAAGTGTTACCTCACGTGTCAGACAGTGCAGTCCTGCAGTCAGGACCATGCTTGTTGCCTACAGTCCTGGGGTGCCAGGATTAGACCACGTTCATGGACTGCATTAATAACACATTTACTCTATAAAATGAGGTTTACATGCATCAGAAAATGGTGGTTGTTTTCCCAAAGGGTGAAATGTATGAAGAACTTTTAGATGTACATACATTGTTTTGAAACTCCTGCTGTGTGTGAAATGTGTGCCTGGTGGGTACAAACTGGGAAATACTAAAACACCTGAGGAGTTTGTAGTAATTATGCACAACTTTCTTGGTTTCAAGGTATTTTACCCATTGGCAAGGAAAGAACTTCAGTGAAGTGATGGCTTGCTCAGCTCCAGACAGCAAAGTGTGAATCAGGGGAGACTGGCATTCAGGTGTTACACCTGCAATTAGTGGGGTGTGTGGTTTTAACGAAGACACACTAGTGACATTTTTATGGTCCTTTTCCCCCTCACTCAACTGCCCTATTTTTGTAGCTTTCCAATTGTTGCTCTCTCGACCTCTGTTTGATACCCTTGACTTACAGGATCGCTTAGTGAGCAAAAGGATACAGTTTCGTGTATCATTAATTCCTTACAGCCTTGGTGTTTTATCTCCTCTCTCCATACTGTTCCTTTTGGTGTTAAAACATTAAGGATTTTAAGTCCCATTTCTCTAGCCCTCTAAAAGTTTTGGAAGTTATAACTAATTTTGTACCCCATGGCTAACATCCTGCCCCAGCTGCAGGCCTTGTGGCAGTACCAGTGAGGAATAGAGTGGCCATGTTATCATTTGGCTACCTAAATATGCTATATATAGCTATATATAGCTATATATGCTATATATGCTATAATGAACGGAAGAACATATAAAGGTGAGCTAATAGGCAGCCTGTTCTAGAGTCAATGCCTACAAAATCATTACCTTACAACCTACTGAAAGTAGTGACAGTTGTCTGCCAAACATTGATCTAGGAAGTGTTTCTTACAGCAAACATACTGTAAGAATGTATCCATTTTAATATAAATTACTTAATTCACTAGGAATTACAGACATCCAGAAGAGTAATATTTAGTGGAAAGTGAACATAGAGAAGAAAGAATGAAAGGGTTCTAAGTGTAAACAGACTTGATAAAATGGGAGAGAAATAGAAAGGGTTGTGCGTGAGGTAACTGGATTTCATGTGATTAAAGAAACGGGGAGGTGCCAAGCTTGGCAGGATGAGACTCAGAGAATGTCTGTAACATCACCTTTTTTTCCAAAAGCTTATGGTGTAAGCTTTTGTTATAGACAAATGCAATTGTCTTTAATATGTCTGATCCAGTTGGAGACTGGATCTCTGCATTCCCTTTTCTTTCTGCCAGCTGTATCATCTGAATTCTGAATTACTGCAGCCTCTGCACAGGTTTCTGAAAGCCTTGCAGCAATGGGAGCAGAACTGTTCTTGACCCAGTGAGCAGCCTTTTTCCAAGGAAGAAGCTCATGTGACTTCCCTGATGGATGCTGCAGCTGCAATAAGTGTCAGCTGCCTGCAGATGCCTGGGGACCTTTCAACAGGACAGGCTGAGATGTGTCTTGTGACACAAGAATGAGAAAAATGGGGTATAGAAATACAGACACAGAGAGTGTGCCAGAAGTGGAAATTCTCTGAGTAGGTTGGCTGAGGTCTGAGAATCTTCAGGGCATGTTGCAGTCATGGTGACTGGAGAATTTTTAGCTGGATATAATTTTGGGAGCAGAACTGTGTGCAGTGGGGTTGGCTACCCATAACTATCACAGGAGATTGCCTTCCTCCTCTTTTCCTCCACTTATTATTTGCTGATATTGTTAGAAACATGACAAAGCAGAGACTCCAAGAATGTTTTGCCTTCCTTACAACTGCCTTTGTCTCCCAGGTTATTTAAATTCCACTTGGAAAAAAAAAGCTCCCATTGTTCATCAGTATCCCGTCATCCCTGCCTACAAACTTCTGGGAGCAGCACACTGCAGGCTCAGTTTGCATCCTGCCCCTGCTGACACTGGCAGTGCTGGCACTTCTCAGTTAGTGCTCTGCAGCTTCCCTCTGAGCTGGGCTGTCCCGGGCCCAGCAGGGCTGTGGCTGCAGGAGGCTGCAGGTCAGCAAGGGCAGCCCAGGCTGGGATGCCCTGGGAGCCGCTGCTCAGACACCCCTGAACCTGTGCCTCTGCCCTTAGGACAGGGCCTTGTCAAGCTGAGAGGCTTTTCAGCCTGACTGTTAGGACTGCAGAAGTGTGATGTGATGGGTTGCTGTGGCTTTTTTCAGTCCTCATTGCTGAACTTGATCTTTGCCCACCCTTTCTTTGTGGCAGCCCCTCACACCAGGAATGCAAAAGGCCAGCTGATGTAATGCATTTTGGATAGTTGTGCAAATTGGTGCAGATAGTACTGTAATAGTGAAAAGTCTCTGCTTTGCTCGTGGCCCTCAGCCTCTCTTCTGTATCAAAGTCAGTGATTTCCTGTAGAATTTTAGCCATCCTGCGAAGCTGAGAACAGAAAAAGGATCGTTGCTGTGATGGGTTTGGGAAAGGATAGCCTTGTCTTAAAACATTACAGAATAACAATTAACTTAATTGCCTCTGTAGTTCCTTGAGGTTTTTTTTGTTTGTTTCTTCCTTACTACAAGAATATAATTACTTGATATGTGGCATAATATCTGTTTTTCTAAAGCCACCAGGCTCACTGCATTGGGACCAGATTTTTATCTGCAGTGCTTTAACTGGCTCATATACTAGAACTGGCTATTGTTCCACAGTCAGAGCTAAATGTGAGGAACACTGGCTGTATGAGATATGCCTGGCTGCTGAGCTGAGGATTATAGGTCAAACAACATAGTGCACCTAACTAATATGTCAAAAAAAAACCCCAAAAGTTCAAATAGGCCATTTTTTTGCAAGATAATCAAGAGGCAGAATTGTGAAGCCTAGCCTTTACAAAATCCCAGCTTGCTTTAATAGTTCTGTATCTTCTAGAAAGAAACCTTGGGTTTTCCATTCATATACTACACCAGAGCTTGTCTCTTTTGTGATCACTATCTTATTTCAAAATAGGAAAGGCATTATTGTGGATGCACCTAAATGGAATGCTTGCTGAATGACTGTTATGGACTCAGGAATCTGTTATACCCCCAAATTAAATTCTAACTATCTATGTAACATATCTTTAATGTTGTTGTGTAACACTGTAGTGTGAATCCTATGAAGTTTCACAGTCATAATTGCATTTTTATTGTCATATGCTGCTAGCTTTTCAACAATCTCTTTTCATCTTCTGAATGTGTGCAGTAATTTTCTTTTTAAAAAATAATCTTACATTTGGGTTCTCATAAGGCTTTAAATTGCATAATGTTCAGAGTACTTTGCAGAACTGTTACCATAAATATGCAGAGATCTTTTTTTAGTCAATAAAGAAATGCAGTGACCATGTGTGTATATATGAGTTTTCTAACTGCAGAAATATTACATGTACCACCAGAATAGAAAGGCTCTTGAACTGTTGCCCTTGCATGTTTTGTTCTACAGCTGAACATGCTATTAAACCAATCTGGGCAACAACATTTGATGAGACCTATTGAAGGCAGAATTTTCACAATGGAACTGCACAGATTTATTTGGCACAAGCAGCTCTTTAACTGTTAAACTGTGAGTAAGTGTGTGACCTCTGCTGCAACACTTGCACCTGTATAATGAGACTGATAAAATCAGAAATATTAACTGTAATACAAAACGTGACAGGAACGTGTCTGCCTGAATCCAGTCTTGGCTTTAGCTTTGCCGAATGCTTGGTGTCAGGCTGTGGCTTGTTGCTTCTCAGTTCAGGAGGGTATCTTAGTCCTGTTCAGGGCTTCTGGAGGAGGCTGCTGCCTCCTGTATAAACCACAGGAGAGTCACTCCACTGGGCTAAATGTCAGTCACAGAAAGTGATAACATTCAAGAGAAAGGGCTGACAACATTTTAACTGAATAGGTACAGCTGACTAATCCTTTCTGGGATGTTTTGTTCAAAATGGTGGGAAAAAATAAAAAAAACACCCTAATTTTGGCACTTCTGTATTACATCAGCGAGGCTTTTAACCACCTTTTTTTTGTTTGGTTTTGTTTTCGGTTTTTTTTTGGTTTGGTTGGTTGGTTGGTTGGTTTTTTTGGGTGTACGGCCCTCTGTGTGGGACAGCCAGTGCTGTGCCTCTTGGAGCAAGGATAGGCAGTGCTTTAGACCTCAATGAATTGTCTATATGCAATCCATAAATCCATCAGCAAAGGTGCTCACTGTTTCAATGAACAGAGGAGAGGATTGTTCCCCTCTACTCTGCTCTGGTGAGACTCCACCAGGATACTGCCTCCAGCTCTGGGCTCCTCAGCATGGGAAGACATGGATCTGCTGGATGAGGTCCAGAGGAGGCCACAAAAGATGATCAGAGGAGCAGCTCTCCTGTGACAAAAGGCTGAGAGGGTTGTGGTCGTTCAGCTTGGAGAAGGCTTCAGGAGGACCTTTTCACTACTTAAAAGGGAAAGATGGGGACAGACATTTTGTAGGGCCTGTGGCAATAGGACAAGGGGTAATAATGTTAAACTAAAAGGAGGTAGATTCAAACTAGATAGAAGGAAGAAACTTTTCATAATGAAGGTTGCCCAGAGAGGCAGTGGATGCCCCATCCCTGGCAACATTCAAGGCAAAGTTGGGCAGGGCTCTGAACAACCTGATCTCATTGAGGATGTCCCTGCTTATTACAGGGGGTTGGACTCAATAACCTTTAAAGGTCCCTTTCAACTCAAACCCTTTTATGATTCTATGGAAAACAAGAACATCAAGGTCTGAGCCAGGTGAGTGGGTGCTGCAGCAAGGCACAAATGTCCTGAAGAGCCACTCCGTGGTCACAGCTCCTGACTCTCTCTGGCAGTTGTGTAGAAAGTCTCTTTAAGGTACACTGCAGATACTAAAATAATCACTAGTGGTCCTTATGCTTTAATACTGAAGTTGCTCTGTAGTAACATCTGCTAAAATTTCTCTTGAAATTCTGTGGATTTTATATAGATTTTTTTAATAGATATAGATTATAAATTGTAGATCCCCTAACCTAAATGCTGCCTAGTTCTCTGGAATATGGGATATTTTCAGTTAAAAATACTATGTGTTTAATGTTTGAGTCAAATGCATATATATTAACCGTGGAAGGGTCTGGTTTGGATGGGAGGCAGTTTTTCACCTCACACTACTTGTGTAAATGACTTTTTAGGAAAAGTCATTTGTAGAAGACTTTTCTCTTCTGATTTAAACATGGGGAAAGGCAAAGAAAACTACCAAAGGAGGCTAAATAAAGCTAAAATAATGATAAAAAAAACAAACCACCAAAACTTTACGTTTATGATAAATGTTCTTGATCAAAAGAACCATTACAGGATGTTTTCAGGGACACAGTTCTGTTACTGAGAATGTAAAAAAACATCAAAAGCTTCCACATCACTGATGCCACTGAAGCTCTGCTAATTGTAGCAGTCATTTCTCTGCTGTGAGTGCCTGTATGAAGCAGAAACCATTTAAATGATTTCTCTTAGGCCACTGAACCCCCATTTGATGGTAATAATTTTCTGGCTGCTACAGCCAGAAACTGGATTCAGCGACTTGTAGATGAAAGGCTCCATATCCCATTGCCAGTCCCCTGAGTTAGCCAGTTTTGGTCTGTTTTTCTTCTCTTGTCCAAGCAGCCACTTTTGCCTCTCGAGTCACTAACTAAAACAGACAGCAAAGAAATCATTTGGTGTTTCATATTTCCACTTGGGTTCAGTGGTCAGGATCACAACACAAGTAAGTGTGTTGAACTAAAAGGGCCTTTCTCCTTTTCTGAAATGTTCTCCACAATATAAACATTACACAAATGCTGTGTATTCCGATTAAACTCAAACAGCAGTTCTAGCATGGAGCAACTACTGTGCACTCACAGGATAAATCAGCTTTCCTACCGAGCTCCACAGCACAGTTAACAAAGGGATATCTATTTCAGCAACTCCCATAAAACACTGATGCATTTTCTTTCTGTCTTCCTTCAACTTCTTATGTAGCTCTTATTTTTCATGAATGCTGAATACCTATGAGTCCACGTGGGGTTAAAATCCTTTTAATTTCAAAGAGTCTTAAGCAGCAGTATCATGTCTGCTCCATGCTTTTCAGGCAGATGATGGAGAAAGCTGGGCTTAGCAGCTTTGAGGTTTAGTTCTACTCCAAATCCCCTGTGGGGTGTTGGGCAAGTCATTCTATCTTGCAAATGGGAATAATGATTGCTTTGCTGTTTGGCTCTGTTTCTGCCTCAGGCAGAAAATCTTTGGGCCAATTATAATTTTTTTGAGCAGTTTAACCCACACCTACTACAGTGAGTCCTGTATTCCAGCTGGGAAGGGCTATTGAGGGAACTGAACCAAATCTGGTTCGTTGTCACCATTTTCATTTTTATCTGAGCCATAACTGCACCTGAGCCTGTGAAAATTGGCTCATTCATGAGTAGAGAAAGGTCCAGTTTGAGTACCTGATTATATGGAAACATCTGCAAAGACAAGCCCCCATTGGAAGACCCCCAATGTACCAGCCACAAGCAGTGGCAGCTCTGCTGACCACATTTTAAGACAAAAGGTGTTTTACACGCTTAGCAGAGCAGCCCAGTGTTGCTATTTCTTCCATGGTGCATCAACAAGATGTACTTTTCAGCTGGTCAGCTACAGGTACAAGAGTCACCCTTGGGTGTGTGTCCTTCTGCCTCTTGCTGCCGTGCTGAGGATGGCAAGGCAGCTCCCACCCTGGCCCTGGGTGCCCTCAGAGCCAAAGGCTCAGCCAGCTGTGCCCTCCTGTGTGCCCCAGCCTGACCAGGAGGAGATTTCATTAAAGCTGTCATGGAAGTAGCACTGCAAAGTCACTTACCCTGTGCCAGAGCCAAAATCCCATTTGGAAATTAGTGTAACTTCATCTCTTTGAAAGACTGTAGTCTTCCACGTTAAATGCAATAACTGAAATTTCGTATTGGCAAACCTGGTTGTTCCAGGCACAAAATGAAAACCAACTCTGTATTTACTCAGATAATTTCTCTTGTCTGAATCACTTTATGGGTGCATGAAAAAAAGTCTGATGGAATGAATTATAGACATAATAGTAGGAGTAACATGCATTTCAGGTTTTTACGTTGTATAAAGGAAGTCTTGATAGTTCAGCTTGACAAAACCCACTTTTTCCTTTTCTTTTTTTTCAGCTTTTTTTTTTCATTGTCTATGAAATTGAGGTGAGGACAAAGAAAGATACTAAAAACTAGTTTCACTGGCTCAGAATAGGAAGGATTGTGAGCGGGTAGGATGCCCTGTGCATTTCAGAAAGTGAGTAGCAATCAACAATAATGAAGTTTTAAAGGTCCTTAATTTTACAGAATACATCAGTGGGACAGTAATCTGGGGGATGTGTGTGCAGTTTTGCAATAGCACTAGGAGAAAAAGTTCTGAAGTATCCATCAGCTCACGCTAATTGCCAGATTATTTCTTCTGAAGCACACGAGCAGCATAAGAAATCCCCAGTGTTGCAAGGAACTAACAGAGGAAGTTGCTACCTCAGAGAAGGGAACAGTAACAAGCTTGTGAAAGGGGACATTTTCTGGTCTATTTTTTTTCACATATACCTACTTTGTTAGCTTTAGAGATGTTCATAATGGCCGTATCTGGCATAGTAATGACTCAGAAAAATTCTACCTTCCCAAGAAACATAGAAAAAGAAATGAACATAAAATCTTTTAAACTCTGTTTAGAAGAGTCAGTTTCACACAGTTAAAAGCATTTTCATTTGCTGTCATTTGTGATGAAACAAGAAGTAGCAATATTTTTGAACTGTTGATTAAGTTAGTGTATTGGGCATTTAAGGTGATTTCTGCTAACAACATTTTTCTCCAAATTTCACATGCTCTTGGTAAAGTGGGTCATTGTTTGAAAAAGAGGATAGATTTACATCTGCCTTCAACAGAATAAAAGAATCTGATGATTTTGTATGAGTGTAATTAGCCAGTTAGCCTTAATGTAGAATTACTGTTTTGATATTTAGTTATGAGGCTCTGTGTTGTGTTTTATGGAAGTAGGAGAGAAAAGGGAACAAAGCCAACATAAGGCAAAAATCTGAAAGCAAACATACACTGTACTGTGATTAGTGTTTAAAGGAGAGCTGTTGGATAATGGTGTTGAGTTAGCTATAAGCAAGTCTAAGGATTTTCTCTTGAAAGTATATATCACTTGGGCCTTGAAATGAGATTTATTTCCTACTGATATCTTACTTATTAGCAGAATACTCTTTAGAAAAGAAGAAATACTTGAAAAACTATTTCAAAAGTTGGATTATTGAAATAATCTTTAAATACTGGTGAGAGATTATTTTTAAAATTAGAAATGTATGAAAATTAAGTCAAAAATCCCAAGCCAAATTTTAGATTTAAATTCCCCAAGTAAACTGTTCCTTGTTTGATAGGAAAGAATATATTTTCCAAAACCAGCTGGTTCTGTCTTTCAGACGTGCTGATGTTAAACTTGGAGCAGAGGTAATGATTTTCCAGCAATTTTTCTGGAGTTTGATACCAAGTCCTTTCACTCCCAAAGTCCATGGTAGTAGTTCTTTAGGTGGCCATTTTTAAGACCTGTTGGATTTGGCTCCAGGTGCACTTCATTGTTTCTGGCTTTTGAAGAGGTTAACTTCTGTATGGCACTTTGTTATACTTTTTTTAAATGAAAGCAACTCCTTTAAATGCGGTTGAAATTATTTCTAGAATACTGGGGCTTCCAGACACAGTAAAATATGGGGGCATTCTCTACAAATTTTGCTGCTCAAGAGAAAACTTGAGACAATGGAAACAATGAAGGGCTGGAAAACGTACCCTGCATTACTTTTTGCTCCCAAACTGATAGAGAAATTAATTAATGACAAAGCTTGACAGAGCTTCTACAGCTTGAGCTGTTCTGTGTAAGGCTTGTATTTGCCACTGGCTTGTCCTGCACCAGCTGCAGAAGTGCCCTGTGAAACAGGAGCAGCCACGGCGCCCGGCCGGCCTCGTGGAGAGCTGTGGGGATGGCAGGAGGGCACCATGGGCCGGAATCAAAAAGACATCCCAAGCTGGTTTCCTCTTTCCTTTGAGGTGTAACACATTCTGCAGCTGTCAAAATCACATAATCCATTCTCAGGAAGCTGAGGTGATGAGACTAAAATGCTTCTGATTTGAGAATTAAAATACCATAATTAACTGTGGATGTTATGAGGCCATGTGTTATTGACTATCTGCAGTCTTACTGGGTCAATTTATTAATAGGAAAAATTAAACATTTTTCAGGTTTTGTTGCATTATTTTCATTTGACACATTCATTGCATCTCTTCTAATTACGAATTGAAATGTGCTGGAGATAAAAATGGGATAAAATGCCTTCTGTAAATGTAATGCTATTAATTTTAGTTTATCCAGTTCAACATAAGATTTTCCCGGGGTTTAGATAGCATTCAATTATTTGAGTGATAACTGTTGTTTTAACTAAATAAAGTATGATTACAGTTATACCTTATTTGTATTTTAAACAAATAGTGTATTTCCCTGATTTAGGAACAATTACAAGAACTGTGGCAGTGTGTGTGGCTAAAGCCACAGCATGTAAGCCTCAACGCTGGTGGAAAGGAACCCAGCACACTGCCCTCTGAGACAGCTAGTTGGTTAGGGTGACACTGTTACCCATTCCAGCATTCCTTTCGGTTGTCATTTGCATACGTTGTTTCCATTGGTTTGTTACTCAGTTATGTAATGTTCTGTATTTGGTAACGTTCCAGAAAGTTCTTGTCTCCTCGGTTACCCATTGGTTGTATTATAATTTCTGTTCCCCTATTGGTTGTATCCCCTCTCCCTTTCCCTATATAAACCCCACTTAATGCCTGAGCTGGGTTCTTTGTCTCTGGAACCCTCAGCTGGTCTGGACCCTCACTCCTGCTCCTGCTCCCGGACCCTTCCCTGGACCCTCTCCTGCTGCCTACCCTAATAAGGAGCTGAAATCCGGACAAAGGCCCCTCCTTGGTCTTTGTTCACACCGACCCGCCGAAAACCACCGGGCTCCGGGCAATCCTGCTGAGCAGAGGAGTCGGCACTGTCCAGCCAGGCACGGCTGGAACCCTGTGTGGGGGAGAATCGCTGCAGCTCAGCAGCCAGCCCCCGTACCACCAGGGAAAGCCAGTGCAGGACGCCGTGCGCCCTCGGGCCCGTCCCCAGCCCTCGGCAGAGCGCGTCCCAGTGCGGCTACAAAGAGCAAGGACTGCAGTCACAGAATTCAAGTGCCAAATGTGGATGATTTTACATATTTGAAATAACTAGAGCCGAAGAGAGATTTTTCTTAGAGAGACTGTAATTTTACGAGAATTGTGTAAATATTGTTTTGGTATAAGTGAGACATTTGTATAAATTCAAAATGTTAGGTTTTTCCCCAATTTTTTTCACAATTCATCATTACAGGCTTTTGAAATTAAGATTTTTTTATCAGGGAAAACTGAAATATTTTGTTTAAGACACATTTTGATGTTTTTGTCTGAAATTTTTCTAGCAAGACAGTCACAATTTGAAGCATTTCACTTGTCCCTAGGTATTATTTTTCTACTTCTTTAGTGCATAATTTATACTGAAATAGATGGGATGAGAAGGGCTATAAAAATCTGTATGGATAGACATCGTAGTAGTTGTGTCTGAATAACGGATAAAATATAATTTACATGCCTTCCTCTGCTTCTGCTGGTTGCAAATACATTGTGTTATAGGCACCATGTTCAAGCTTAATTGAATTGATAGATGCAAAGTGATTTTGGTTTAAATTTTTTTTTTTTTTTTTTGGTAGGAATTAAAATACAATCTATAGCCAGTATCTGGAACAATACATTGAAATGTCAGCATTAACTGGGCCATTCCAGTGTGCAGCCCTGTGGCCTCGGCTCAGCCAAGCGGCTCTCAAGCCATTGGGATTTCCCAGTCAGTCACTTCTGCCTCGCTGTGTTCCAGGCTCTGAACTTCGTTGAGAGGCCAAAGTGTGAATTACAGCAGTCAGGGTAAGAGTTATGATTAGTGTGAAATTGTGAATCACTTCTCAGAGTTATAACACTGTTTTACCTATAAATTCAGAGTCTACGCAAGAGATTTCAGAGCAAAAGTTTTCTTAACCTTGTGGCAGATGTGTATTTGCTTCTAATTGCCCTTTGTAGTGCAAAAGAGCTTTGGCTGAGGTTTCTCTGTCAGCACCTTCCCTTGCCCTGGCTCTCAGCCGGTGTCACTGCTCAGGACCGTGGTGCTGGGCTGGCTGCTGCTTCCCTGCTCTGGCTTCTGCAGATTTTTAGGGGGTGCACCTCAGATATGGAACTCAATTGTTGTCTTCCATTGAAGCTGCTAAGAGCTTTAGTTCAGAGCTGAGATTTAACCCCCCTTTGGATAGGACTCTACCCATGCAAATTCACTGTATGAAAATGAAGGGCAGATTCAGCAAAGACATTTGAATTGTTGGCTTCCCACTGACTCTTGTTTTCTACTGCTTTCCTTGTCTCTTTTAAGTTTTTGCATTATGTAGGGTGGTGTCAACACCAAGCACCAACTGGCATGTTGGGCTTCATGAACATCTGAGTGGTTACAAGTCAGAAATAGGTAGGACTTGCTGTGCAATTGCTGTGCATTGTGCTCATCCTGTTATTTTGTCCTTTTTTGTTATATGTGGGTCAAGGCTTATTTACTTTTTACTTCTGATCAAAACTGTGTTATAAATAACTCTACCTACTCATCTGTCCTGAAGTGAAAAAGCAGCATCCTGGCATCATTAGACCAACATAATTTGGATTTTAGTGAGAAGTATAAATTTGAAGGTTAGTGATGGAAATACTAACAATAGATTATCTAAAAACTGACAGTGCTTTGCAAGTACCTTGCAGTACTTTGCTTAGAGATCTGAAATGATGTAATTTCAGCAGGATGGATTAGCAGTCAAAGCTTGAAAAGTACATGAAAATGTAATTAATCACAGGATTTTTTCATCTCTGTGTTTTTTGCTAGTAAAAATTTTCATGTGTGTATGTGGTATGAATGTTTTCCAACATTCAAATCAGTAGGAGATAAAGATTAATTTATTACTTGTTATTTAAGTAATTAAGATTTTGTGTCATGGTACTTCCTTCTGCGCTGTGATCTGACCTACTTGGCCACTTCAAGTTCCATGTAAGTCTTGTTCCGGCCTTAAAAAACAAAGATAAAAGCAGATAAAAACAAAGATTGTTTTTTTTTTGTTTACCCTAATCTGTCTGAGCCTTCCTCTTAAAATGTATTCCTGGCAACCACCCCATTTCTCACGCTTTGAAGGGAAGGTGGTTATGGCTTCCCAACCATAGTCTATGCAATTTGAAAATAAAAAGATATTGCTCCATCAAGTGTTGAAAGAAATCTTCCTTTTCAACACATGGAAGAAATTGTCTGTCTGGGATTAAACAAGGGCAGGAAGTGAAGCATTTGTTTGTTCTATGAAGTCTGGTGAATTTTGATAATGAGTCCTCTAAAATATATGATATTGAAGCTTTTCTCATTCTAGACAGATAAGAAATAGTAGTTATACATTGCAGCTTCAAAGACAAAAGTAACCTTTTATCACCTAATTTAACAATCTTCTTAGTAAAATGTCTCAGAAGATTGTGAAGTGTTATTTAAATAATAAAAAATCACCGTCTTTCAATTGCAGGGCTTTTCAAATTGCTGTAATCAAAGTCCAAACACATTTCCCTGCTTGCTTTAAATAGATTCACACATTTCTTTGCTTGCTTTAAATAGATTCTTTTAATGACAGGTTTTTCCTTAATGAGGAGGAGAATAAAGGAAGCAACTTTGAGCATGTCAGTGTGACTTCAGTATGACACAAGCTGTGGTTTCTGATGGCCCCCACTAGGAAAATAGGAAAACTGTGAGTGTTTTAATTAATGTGCAATTACGATTTGCTGGTCTGCATTTTAAAATAGAAACATATTTATATTAGCACTTGCATGTATGTTTTAAATAGCAAAAAAGCCAAAGAAATCTTAGGTTTTAGGTCACATAATCTAATAATTCACACTTATTTGTGATAAGTAATCTGAAATAGCTTTTGAACCTGGGCATTCTTGTTGAGTTTACTAATATTTTCTGTGATAAATAGCTTAGAATAATTAAACAATTCATGAAGTTTTTGGAGATGTCTTACTCTAGTACTGAAATTTCCTTTGAGAAGGGAAGACCTCTGAGAAATTGGTTAATAAACAACTAAAGCCACATGATCATGTTAACTGATGTGCAATCACACTTAACAGGAAAAGATAAGATAATCCCATACTTAATGCTGATCAGGTTTTCCACAATTGACTAAATGTCCAAACCAGGTTCTGGGTCTGGCCCTTTGTAGAAAGCATCGCAGATTTTAATAATAAGATTGATTTTGGTACTAATAATACTAATTCAGGTAAGATACAAGATTTTACAGGAGGGATAGAAATCTGTTTTTAATATTGGATCTCAATGCAACTTTAGCAACTCCAAATTATTGTCTAAGGAATGATATTTTTTTCCAGAAACTGCTGCATTCTGTAAGACTTAAAAGGAATGGTTTCTTATTTTGCTAAGAAAATCCTAGATGCTCTTGTGGTGTGACAGCTGCAGTCTAATGTCCCTGCTGAAGTGTCTCCCACTGCTTCGGGGGAGCTGCTGCAGGAACAGGGAGCGGGGCTGCACAGGGAAAGGGGCAGCCATGGAAGGCCCACTGCACTTTTCCAGCTTAACTCCACCGTTCCTATTGTAGCTTTCCTCTAAAGTCCCTCTAGCCTAAAAGCACCCAGGGGTTGGGTGAGACCAGAAAGGGCCCACGGTGGGGCTGGGAATGATGGAACAGAGGGGACCCAAGCTCGGCTGCTCTGCAGCCACAGACTCGGAAACCGGAGCCCAGCCAGGACAAGGGGCCCGGGTGTTCTTAGGTGAGAAGGAAAGTTTGCACTCCTACAAGCTTTTTACTAGTCTGTCAAATGGTATTTATTTTTACAATCACAGGCTGCTCCAAGAATAATTACAGTTTTTAAATAATTATTGTGATTGCAGACAAAGACTGATAATTGGTATCAGTTTAATTGGAGAGGAAATGGACACCAGTTTTTGAATAGCATGAATTCTTTTGTTTTCTTTTGCCATCTGTAAAGCTATGAATAGAGAAAACACATGGATAAAATCACTGCTGTTTTCTGAAATGTAAATGAGACATAGGGCTGAGGAACCTCTCCCTCCAGTGCACCCCTCCAGTGCATCTGCTTGAAAGGTTACTGTACAGAAGGAGTTTAGTAAGAATTTCCTCCCTTTTGCTCCTCTTTCTGTCAGAAGCAGCTTGTGCAAAACCAAACTGGAATATGAAACTGGATTCATTATTTAAACAAGAGATTATAATTTTCACATCATTCTCTCTATTCCCCATCCCCACTTCCCACTGCCTGATAATAATCTAGTCTCATAATGAAATTCATGATGCTGCAACAACAAAGGAGCTCACGGAAGAGAACAGGAGCTTGTCAGATGGTATAGATTTGCATACTAATGAAGATTATGATGTTATTAATATTACAGAAACATAGTAATATCCAAATACCACTGAAATGGGGAACAGTAGATCATGATTAGACTCCAAAACCAAAAAAAAAAAAGTATTTTACAATATAGCTGCACCTTGCTGCTGCTGTAGAATTAAACCCAGTTCCTGTAACAGAATTATTTTGATTTCTGTGTCATATCAAGAAGGTTAAAAAATGTAGACTTGCAGTATATTTTATTTGCTGTACTTGATTAGAAAAAAGGACCCAAAAGTTCAATTTTTTTTTTCTAGTAATGAAGGCTGATCACAAAAAGTACAATGGTTTGGAGTTCACAGGAATGAGGTTCAGAAGAACATCAAGCCTTGACTTCCAAGTGTGACCTTCACACAGGAGGCTCATCCATCATTGGGATTTTATTCCTGTCTTTGTTAAAGGATTCTTGACCTAACTTTGGACAACCTTCTACGTCTCTTTGTTTGCTAGTTCAGTAATGCAGGTTCTTAGACTTACTGAGTACAGGAAACACAGGGCAGAACAAAACTAAAGCTTCAACAGCTCACATAGAAAACTTCCCACCTTCCTTGTCTTCTGAACAGTTAAAGGTTTTGGTTTGCTCCACTAAGAGCTCTTGGCATTTGCCAAGTCTCATGTCAAATGAAAATTGAGTAGCACTTTTCTGGGCTTGATTCCCTCATTCTGCTTTGTGTGATACTGCTGCCTGTGCAGAGACCCAGGATGCTCTCAGAGCAAGGTGGGGGTGGTTTGATGACTGCTCAGCATTAACACAAAGGAGTCCTAAGGTGCAGGACAGAAGGCACTCCTGCTTCCACTAATTTGATTTTCAGTTATAGTACGGAACAGCGAGGCCACTCTTGCCTTTTTACATGCAGAAATGAGGATTTCTAGCATTTTATCTTCTGCATTTCAGGACATTCATGTTTGTGAGGAAGATGAGGAGGGTCAGGTTCTCACAATATTTGGCTGCTGTGAGAGGCTTTTTTTTGTAGCTCCAACAATGTAGGGAATCAATTCAGTGTAAGAGAAGCCTCTATCAGTCAACAAGAGGGTTATAAAAAAACTGGAATGTCTCACTGCATGGGTGTGATTGAAAGTAGTGATGTGTTTGGGAAAGTTTCTATGACTCTTGGGCATCATGATAGACTGGAGTGAAATTCAGTGTTTGTCAATGTTTGTGAGCCTAACAAAGCAATTTGTGCTGTTCTGTTACACTGTGTAACTTATCAGGGTCATTTTGCCCAAGTTAAAGTAGTCTAAGCCTTAAATCTAAGTCTAGAATGATGCTTTGACAATGCAGCTTCCCAAGGGCAAGTTGCACCTCGCAGTCCATCAGATTGGAGCAGCTCTGACGGGGCCAGTGTGGGAGCAGAGCCCAGCGTGCATCCAGGAGGTCTGAAATCTGCTGGTGCTGCAAGGCCCAGTGTCCCCCTCAGCTGCTCTGGGGGGCTTGGGGGTGTGTGAGGGGTTTCCAAAGGAAGGTGGGACACACTCAGGTGCTTGGTGCCTTGCTCCTGTCAGCCTCTTGCAGAGCTGGAATATGGAAAAGTGGGAGCCAAGCAAGGGAGGTGGCAGATGCTGAGCATCAGCAGAGGACTCTGCTGTCCCACTCCACAGCCTGGGGCACATCCCAGCCCAGGGCAAGCATCCTCAGGCTCCCTGTAGGGAGCAAGGCTAGGTCTGATATGCAAATGCTTCTCTAAAGAGAGCCATGGATTCAAGTTAAAATATTTTTAGGTGTCTCTGTTTGTAAAATTTTGCCCTAGGCAGGTATTTTTTTTCACATTGAATTTTAAATAATTAAAATGTTTAATGTGTTTCACATTAGAAAGAGCTTAATTCTTTCGAGGGATTATGAAATAAGGATTTTAATAATACTCTCTTATGTTTTGTAGTCTTATAAGAACGTGAAAGGTTGCAAGTATCCCTTCCTTTTTTCTCAATATAACAGAAGGTTTCTGCTTCACTGTAAATATGGGTTAATAAACATGCATTAAATAAAACATGTAGGCAAGTGAACTTCCAACAGCCTAAATTGTACTTATTTGTGATGTCTTCTTTCGGAGGCATTCAACGTTTCAAGCAACAGTTTCTTGTAGTGTTGCTTTATCTGATTGAAACTATTTAAATATAAGAGAACTAGCACAGCACCATAGCCCGTAAAGAAGTAAAATCTTGGTTGGCCTCCCCCTTTGGGTGTAGGGTGTTCCCTGGTGCTGTTCCTCAGTGTCTGCCCCATCCCAGGCTGCCAGATGGACCCGCAGGATGAGCTGTGCACAGCAGACCCTGGGTATGTGCTGTGTCCATCCCTATGAACATCTGCAGTCAGGCACCATGTGGGTCTGCAGGCAGGCCTGTGACAGCTCGACTCTGCTCTCTGATTGCAAGGGACACATCTCTGTTTAAACCAAATTCCTTGAGCTCTTCACTTCCTCAGCTCCTTTTGCATTTTCCCTCGGTTTTTCATGAGGGTCTTTCAGTGATAAGGGGAACCCCTTGTGAGGCTGTCACAACCTGTGCGTTCAACTCCTGTATACCCAAGCCCAGCTGTCAGCCCCTTTCCTAACCGGAGTTTACTGTGAAAGACCATCTGGCCTAGTCCCAGGTGTGGAAGGAAGGAAACCCCTGGCCCCAAGCTGTGGCAGGTGACAGACCCTGCAGAGAGGCTGTGCTAACTCCCTGGGTGAAGGCACAGGACATGGCTCAGGGGACTGAGACTAGAACAATAAACTCTGGTGGTGACAGCACCATCTCTGACAAAATGTCCTTGAAAGTCTGAGACCAGGTTATAACTTGTGATTCTCTGTTAAACAATGCCAGTCACTTGAGGTGAAGCAAATTCAGAAAAATGTTTGGGTTCCCCTTGCAACCATTGAACCCTGGTTCTTCAAACTTACTCATAAAACACCAATTTGGATTGCCAAATATTCTGACTATGAGGTAGAAGCCAGTGTACTTCTGCTTCAGACTTTTGCTGCTTATGCAAACAATGGTAAACAGAAGTTAAATGCAGTCTTGACTAAGCCTGTAGTTCTCTTTGCCTTCCCCAGCGTTGACAATGATCCAGTGCCTATTTTTCAGTACATAGATTAGTGGCCTTTAGTCAAAGCTCAGCAGTAGCCTGGTATTTAACAACAGACTAATTGCATGTCAGCATCATTTAATGGAAGTTTTGATAAAACTGGAGGCAAAAGAGTGCTTTTACAGCTTTTACTGTGTTCAATAAGACTTGTTTTTAACCAAGGAACTAGTGATTGTTTTGCAAAAGTTCTGATTTTGTATGTGTGCTTGTTTTTCTTCATTGTAGCACACTGACTGTATTTAATATGAGGAGCTGGGGTGTTTACAAACCACTGTTCTCCTTCCTTCCCCAGCCCTGAGGTGTGCTAACAGCACTCTGTGCTGTTTCTGTGTTCCTGGTAGTCTGGTGCTGGGCTGAAATGTTGGTTCACTGAGTGTCTGTACAGTTCACTGGTGCATTCAGATACTGAGGTCAGTCTTGGCTGTGGTTTAAGAAGCCTGTTAACATCCCTGGGAATTTGGTGGTACTGGGGCTGAAGCATCCCTTTCTTCCCCTGAAATCCTGTTAGCTATGAGGACATTGCCCTATGCAGCAGAAATGAATCCATTATCTGTGAGAGAACAAGTTTCTTGAAAATCTAACAAATCGGGTCGGAAGAACTTCACTTTCTCCTTCCAAGCAGAAATGCCAACGCAATGCAATTTTCAGTTCTCTCAGACTAGTGCATGGCCGTGGGTGAGCTCATGGCAGGCAGTGCAGCAGCAGCATTCACTGTGGTTGCAACCCACACTGGTTTTCATCCAAGGGCATTGACCAGAGCAAGGCTATTGCTTTGTCCAGTGAAGCACCATCTACTCGGGATGGATGCATTTGCCCCACTAACAGTGAAGTCTGATTGTTCTCTGATGTATGAGGCTGCTTTGCAGAATTCAGAGATAGTTATTTCTGATTGGACAGAGACAACAGAAGAAAACTGGCTCCTAGAAATATCTTCTTATCCTTAATCTCTATGGTAATCTCTCATAAAGATGTGTTAGACAAGGGCAGTGTGATTTAACTTTGAAGCCTGTTCTGTTTTGAGCAGAAACTTGTACTGGAGTCCTCCAGAAGTGCCCTGAAACATGACTTTTATTGTGATTCTGTGACACCCTTGAGTTTAGCAGGTCATCACATTTCTATTGTGTTCATATTTTGTGCTGCTTGATGCTGCCTTTCACAGATCCACAGTAAAACACTTTACCTGCCTTTGGAAACATGAAGAAATCTGTTGCACTTTCAATGATTCCCCAGATAATTAAAAGGGATTTTATGAATTACATTCAACAGTACTTTTGAGCAGAACTGTAAGACCCAGCTAGGCTTAAGGAACAGGAGAATACAGGAGAATATTCTAAAGGAAAATGTAAGTTGAATCCTAGTACTTAAGAGGTGATTGTTCTGAAGCTGTTCTTCCTTATTTCGGTGTGATCATAATTTAAATTACCTGTCTGCTGTTCCTTATCTGCAAGTATTTTACCTAAAAGTGGTGCCTAAAACCATGTTTCACAGAGCCAAAATTTTGCTATTTGTGGTTCAATTGATTTCTCTTTCAGTTTAAAGGGAGAGCTCCAGGACACCAAACATCAATACTGTGACATTGCAGATGCTGGGCAGCTGATGTTAAATGCAGTGCACGTTTAGATCTTTTCCTGTGTCTTTCCCTTGCTCATATGCCTTTTGCAATTTTTGAATTCTTTTTCCCATCACAGCCCCAGTCCCCTTTTAGTTCTTTTTATTGTATAGAGCTCGCCAAAGAAAAAAATTTTAAAGCGTTTTCTGTACTCGGTATCACTACTGTGTGTTTTAAGTCTCTCTTGCTTCCTGAAACAATTACCTCACCATTTCAGATCTTCTAGTGTATTAACAGCTAATCAGCTTTTTACCCTCTGGTCTTCATGCCCTCCTTCACACAGTTCCTGACCCCTTTATCAGCGCGCCTCCTTTATTTTGTTCCAAATGTAATTTTTGCATTGTTCTGTCCTCTTTCATCTCACTGTACTATGCATATTTCAGGCTAGATTCTCTTTTCTCTAATTAACTTTGTTCTATTTCCTCTGCCTTTTGCAGCAGCTCCCTTGATGGAATAGTTCACATCACAGAATTCCCTTTCCTGGTGCCTGGGCTGGAGCAGCGTCCAGGCCAGAGCACCCCCGGTGTCAGTGGCACAACTTGACCGGCAGCAGTGCTGCAGAGCTGAGCCCGGGGTGGGTACAGCAGTGCTGGGCAGTGCTGCTTTCAGCCAAGCTCTTTGGGATGCTAAGGAGCTGTGTTATCTCCTGCCAGCCCGGCCAGAGATGAGACAGGAGCAGCCTGGCTGCCCCGCCGGAGCGCGCACACGACCTTCCCTGGGAAAGCTTCCAAACACCAACAGTATTAACAGGCAACAGGCAACTCACAATATATTGATAAGAATTTTCCTTTAAAAAGTCTTTGCTTTATTTGTGTCAGACTTAATGTATGAGGGATTTGGCTCTAGGAAAGAAAACAGAAGCAATTTCAAGTTTATGTGCAAGCCGGTAGGATTTTATCAAGTGTTCCTGCACAAGAACCCTCTGCTGAGAATCTCCCTTTCCCTGATGGATCATCTGGAACTTCCTACAGCCCTTTGCTTTCCCATCAGTTTTGGCAAGTTCAGAATGTGGGTCTGCACTTTGCAACATGAGTAGCTCTCTAACACAGTTATCATCCTTTAATTTTGGATTCTCCAGTTTCTCCTCCTAGTAATTCCGAGAATGTCTTTTAGAAACTGCAAACTTCAATATTCTAAAACAGTTATTCAGGAGGATTTCTGTGAGAGAACCATGTATAATTCCTGTAAGTTCCTGGAAAAAGATAGGTTTTTATCTGTTTTTATCCCTAACTAGAGTCCTAGTCACACAAAAAAAATCCTGTAAGCCCACTGTAATAGTGCTTTTAACTTTAATTTCCTGAATCTGAAATTACTTCAGCTTGGCTAATTACTATTACAGCCGTTTATGAGGATTCAGATTATTGCTGACAGCCTCCCAACGCCTTCTGTAGTTTTTCACATCAGCCTGGAGAGGAAAGACCATCTCTTCTGTAATTTACTACAAAGAAATCATAAAGCAGTGAGATCCTGAAAAAAATATCCCCAGTGGTCTTTTAATGCCCTATACAGCTAAATCCTTAATGTCCCTTAATGAAAACATGATTAGTTAAAACTGAGATTAATCCCTTCACTTTGTGTTGCTCTTACAGTTTGAAACCCAAATTGCGTAGATGAGCACAAACCGTTTCAAGAATGTTCATTAGAAATCCAAATAAGTCACATGACGCAGTTTTTCTCTTGGGCTGCAGCCAAACCAGCAGAGGATGACACTGACGTGGGGAAGGCAGACACAGGTGGATGTGGATGTAGCATTGATCAGTGTGACTCGGGTGCACGGTCAGCAGTGCAATTCCTGACTCACAGCAGCAGGCATGCACAGAATTGATCTGAAGGCATTCTGTAACTCTGTCACACTGCAAGTGGGTTTTTTGCTGGGAATGTAACCCTTATTAACCTGGGAAATAATCTTTATCCATCTTGAGGTTAAGGCTGTGTGGTTTAGTGGGAGTGTAAACAGAATAATTACCAAAGTGATGCATTTCTCTCCCTTAATGTAATAGACTTCTAAATGGACTCAAAGCAAATGAGAGTTACATGCTGAAAAGAAATGACCATGTAGCCTACTGCAGTCAGCAGAGAGATCTATGTATATTTAATTGACGTTAAACACATGAAAGAAGGTTGTTTCCTTTTCATGTGGAGTTAAAAAAAACCAACAAAACAAACCCCAGCCCTCACTGTGACCCTGTATATTAAGAAGTTTTTCTGCCATCTGGATTATCAGATTTCATGTATGTGTATTAGCAGTCAAAATGTTGAATTACATTTTTTAACTGTGTTGAAACAACACTGTGAAACATGGCTTCATCTCCCCAGATCTGAAAAGGAACTGCACAGATTGCTCTCTTCAGTGTGCAGAGCCCACAGAACTCACTGGGTGTATCTCAGCCACACTGGGAGAAGGAAAGGCTTGGCCAATAAAAATGGGGCAAACTAAACTCGATGACAACTTGATTTCTAAGGAGCAGGACTTAGCTTTTAAATTTTAAAAAGTGCCAGTGGGTTTGTAGGTTCTGATTTTCTGTGAGCAGTTACTGAATATCTATCTGGCACTTGTGTGCCATATATCGTGAAGAGGGAGAAAAGGAGATGTAGATGTTTTGCTAACAGATTTGTTCATGCCTATAAATAATTAGGTGTATAGCTGGCTTTTGTACTGGCATTTGATACCCATTTTGCCAGTTGCTTCTCAGGAAACATAGGGTCAGTCAAAACAAATCAGTTTTATGATGTCTGTGTGGAGCTGGAGATGATGTGACATTTGAATGTGTGTTGACCTTGCTGGCACTCAGAGCTGCAGCTTCAGAGGGCCTGTGGGCCAGGTACAGCTTCTTAAAATAACACTTCTTAGAGACCACTTGGAGACTGCAATTACTCGACTAATGTGATGTTCCATTCTAATTAGAATTTTTGATTCCAACTGCTAAGAAATTCTGGAGTCCATTTTCATCAGTAGTAGAATTCCAGACCTTGTAAGCATGACTGTGAAATACAATTTTAAGATTCATTTTGTGTTTATTTATTTTCTGTTTTCAAGTCGATTCTCAAGAACATACAGAAACTTTATATTTGCCTTCTGGAAGTTGTTGAAATAATTTCTTTCATGGTAATTAGGCATGCACCATTAGAGTTTCAAAATTCTTCTAAGAACAACTAGAAAGCAATTCAATCAAGGCTTCTTTTGTGTGTGTGAATGACTTGTGTTGAAGTTCTCAGAAAATAAATTTGGTTTTGTGTGCCAGAGTAGGCAAAACAGCAGGATTTTAATATGATCATAATTTGATGTAGTACCCAGCAACAGGATCATAATTAAAGAATATTAGTTCAGTATTTGGACTGCTGCACAATTGGAAATGAGAAGAAATATTCTAGGATATATAGGAGCATAGGTGAAAAGAACACTCATTTAAATTCCTCCTTTACTGGTGGAATAGCATAGCAGCTCACATGCAGTGTTTGTGTGTTTACCACCTCCTTGACACCATGTCAGGCATTGATGTTCCCTTGAATATGAAGCAATATTAAAATGTTAGGAAACCTTAAAAAAGGCAAATGAACAAGGGAACATGATTTGAATGAACTCAGTATGGGCTTTCTTGGTTTACAGAGCAGTAGATTTTAACATACAAGTAGGTAGACTGTTCTGTCCTGGGAATGTTTTTGGCAGTCCTGTGACCCCATGGACAGCTGAACTAGGATTAGATGCCTGTTGTGGTTTGAGGCTGGCCAGGCTCCAGGCACCCACGAACAGGCTCCCTCACCTCCCCCTGCTCCGCAGCTGAACAGAGGAGAGAAAATTTAGCAAAGAGTTCAGGAGCTGAGATAAGGACCGGGAGAGAACAATCATCAATTACCATCAAGGGGCAAAACAGGCTCAGCTTAAAGATATTAAGTAGATTTATTGCTAACAAAATCAGAGGAGGATAATGAGAAGTAAAATAAGCCCTTAAAACACCTTTTTCCCCCAGCCCCTCCCTCCTTCCCACCAGCTGCACAGGGAGACAGGGGTGGGGGTTGTGGTCAGGTCGTCACCCAGGATTTTCTTCCACTGCTCAGGGAGAGGAATTGGTTCCCTGCTGCACCGTGGGGTCCCCTCCCACAGGGGACAGTTCTCTGTGAACTACTCCAGCATGGGTCCAATCTCACGGGCAGCAGCCCT
>VZRZ01000636.1:210192-266963 GCA_013398175.1 Climacteris rufus
CACAGGCTGCAGGGACATCTCGGCTCCAGTGCCTGGAGCACCTCCTGCCCCTCCTTCCTCACTGACCTTGGTGTCTCCATTGTTGTTTCTCTCACCTGTTCTCATTCCTCCTCTCCTCTAGATGGAAATTAGAACTGCACCCCTGACTTTGTTTTGATTTCTTCTTAAATCTGTTATCACAGAGGCATTACCACAATCTCTAATTGGCCCAGCCTTGGCCAGAGGCACATCCATCCTCAGAGCCATCAGGGATTGGCTCTGCTGGATGGGGTGGAAGCTTCCAGCAGCTTCTCACCAAAGCCATCTTAGTGGGCCCCCCACTACCAAAAACCAGGCCCTGCAAAACCAACACAATGCCTTTGCCTGGACATTTTCTGAAAGTGGATGGTGCATGCTAAGCTGAAAATTCATTGAAATGCTCACTTGACCAGTTCAGATATGTGCCAGGGAATAACAAAATTATTTCTGTAAAGGGGGATTGGCCTTCCTGAACCCTAGGAAATGATGCCCTTTACTTCCTGGCAGGATTCTGGCATTCAACTTTCAAAAGGCACAAACAAAATTGTACTTTGAGGGCAGTATCTAAATGAGTCATTGTCCTAGAAAAATGTTTGACTCACATCTATCTGAAGGCCAAAGGAAAAAGGGTGCTTTCTTTTTGGATTGAACTATACACAGTCTATATTATTGCTATGTTATCAGAGACAGGATGAGAAGGGTATAACATTAACTGAGAAGGGTGTGATGGCCTACTTTGGGGACAGAGTCAAGAGTGTGTCAGACAGCCGTGGCACAGGCAGAGAGATGAGAGAAGAAACCAAAAGCTGAATACAAAAGAACTCTCCCCTGTGCTGTGCGTGTACACAGCAAGTGGATGAAAAATCCCGATAACCATGAGCTTGATGAAATTTAAAGTTGGCAGTACTGCCTATTTGGGTAATGAGGTGTCACTGGAGTGATGATCACAAAATGTAACTACAAAAGAAAGAAGCCTACCAAGCATTGTTAAACCTCTGCTTTTGACTGCAGTCTAAAGATTCTCCTGAATCCTTTATGCAATGAAAATTTTAAACGATGTGGTTAACCTTAACTATGCCATTAATGTAACACTGGATTTGAAATGCTCTGTGCAATCTTGGCTGTGCTCTCTCTGTTAATCTGGTGTGTGGAATTGATCTGTGTGTGTAGCAGTGGGCAAAAGGCTGCACTTGATTCACTTGTGTGCCACCTGCACACGCACAGAGGCAGAAGGGACTCCTGCCAGAGGTGCATTCACACCTTCAAACACACAAAGGAATAGGATTGAATAGACACAGAGCCCAGTTGTTGTTACCTGTTAGGTTAAAATTTAAGTTCATTAGAATTTGGAAGTTTGGGATAATTCACAGTTTGAACTTTAAGGATAATTTAACCATCAACACTACTACCATGCTACACGTAATTAAGACTGTAATTGTCCATAGAATTTTAATCAAATTGGCTGTATATTAATTCTACCAGAGTGCTATTCTACTCATACAATTTGAATCAACATTGAATGCAAATATTGCTTTAATTTTATGGTCACTTATTTAAATAATCAGAATGTTCTTGCACCTGCTTCCACTGAATAAATGCATGAGCCTTTCTGGGTCAGCAAGAATCTTTACCTACATATTTCATCATCATTTCGTGCTGGATATTTGTCTGAAGTTACTACACTGGGAGTGCCTCAAAGCATTTCCTCAATTGCAGTTCTTAAGTGAAATCCAGGTCTTTGTGTTTCTACTTCAGTCTGTTCAGCTGGTGCTAACAATGTAGTGAGCCCTGGGAAGATGCAAACACACTCTGGTATTACACATCACTGTTTGAGAAATCTCAGTGTTTTAAAGAGGAGGATTTTCCTCAAGCTTCACAGTTGGAAAGCTGAGACATAAAGATACAAGTTTTACCTGAAAACACCAGTTTACAGCTGTGCTTAGCCAGGTGGAGAATCTGACAGTCCTGTTTCCTGCTTCTGCAACAGACCTCCTAGGCAACCGTTTTCCAATTTTATTTTACCATTTTATCACCATAATTCCATTTGTTATCCAACATTCCTCAGATGTTTGAGGAACTTGAGTCTTAAATCTTACATATTCTATGATGTGTGCCAGTTCTTACTGGATTGAATGATTTAATTAAAAATATATCTCAGGACTTGGTTAAAGGCTGTCATTTTTGTTTTGTTGGTTTCTGCACCGGGGCATTATGACTTTGTGAAGCTGCATGATATTACCAACTAAAGTGTTAGCAAAAGGTAGACATGATGCTGTGAAAGTTCTGCAGAACCTGGAATGTAGAAGCTTTCCCTTTGAAAAACAGGTGATTGTTCCAAGGCAAATGGATCAAAGACTTTACCCCATATTTCCTACTACACTATCTGCCTGGAAATATTCAGGCAAATTACTGAAGTTAATTTTTATTTTATCAGCCAAATTTTGGTACCTAGAAATTAAACTAATTTTAAAATATCCTTCCCCATCTTTGTCAGAGATTTCAGTGTAGTTTCTGGATTACCTGAAGTGTTGTCCTTCCATTGATCTATGTTTGTCTGCATCATGAATGTAACTTTATTTGGCTCATGTTATTTTTCAGTCCATTTTTGGTGTATTTTTCTCTGGGGTTGCCATGCATTTACTTCTCCCCTGCCCCCTTATTCTTCACAAAAAATATGTCTAATTTCCAACAGAATGCTACAGATTTACATGTTTGTGAAATTAATCTTATCCTCTAGTTTGTACTTTCAAGTAGATACTTATCCTTTGCCAATAAGAGGAGTTTATAGGGGGTTTAAATGACCCTTTGGAAGGTTTACTTAAGGTATTGGGTGTTCCATGGAGTGTAAATAATCACTCCTTAACTTTATGGTTTATTTTCTTACAGCAATTTTATTAATAACCAGATCCCTTTTTCTTTGTAATCTATTTTTTTCTCTTTTTGCCTCCTTCTATATTTTGGGGGAACTAAGTAATGAAGAAAGAGTTATTTTAATTTTCCTCAGCCCGGTTTTTAAATTGTCTGATGACTGCTATATCTGACTGTTTGAAACAAAGAATTGGTGACAAGTCAGGCAGGGAGGGTAGTGGCAAACCCCAAATTACAAACACATTTGTTTTTAATTTAAAGAATCACTTTGCTTCAGTGGCCACATTGATTTGCTACCTAAATGTACAATAAGTTATGAGCAAACTTAATTATCTAGCTGCAGAACGTTTTTGTTATCTATAAAATGCAGTACTTCATAACAAACCTGTAAGGAGGAAACACAAAAATCTCTGACATTAATTGTCTTTAAAGTAGAGCTGGAAGAAAATTAATTATCCTCTTCAATATCCTCTTCAATTGTTGTTCATATATTTATTCTCAATATTGTCTTACTTATTTTGAGCTACTGATAGATATTGTGTTTATATGTACATTTCAGTGATGAAATATGTTCTTACTGCTGAAGTTCCTTTACCAGTGATTGCACAGGATCCTTCTTTTGCACAGTCTCAGTGTACTAATTGACTCCCTGAATTAACTGATTTAAATGGTTTTCTGGTTCCACTCGCCCTCAGGTATCCTCACGATACCTTGCATTTATCATGCATGTATTTACATCTATGTATGATACATGTATGATAAAGATGTAAACTACCTTGCATTTATCTATCTGTTCCTATTACACACAACCTACCAGAAAACCCGTGAGTACTAAATACATACTAAATATCTGGTTTGTGATTCTCTGCTTTCAAAGATGTATAAAATCAAGTGTTAGTCCAAACTGCTGAAGAGTTGTCTTCAATTAATGGAGGAAAAAAGGAAATAAAAGGAGATATCTTTAAAGAACAGATAAATTCTCAGAGAAATTAGATACCATCTGCATTCCTTGGCGGGTTTGTGTGTTATGCATTTGAGGAAGAAACATTTCTTTAAAGTTCTATGAGGTAAACAGCCTGTTTTAGCCCTAAAATAAAGAGCAGAAAATCAACAATAACAAGCAAGGTCTGTCTAAACTGCAGCTTCATGGTAATAACTGAAATGTGCAGAAGTTGTGCTGACAGTTCAGTCAAAACCGCCAGGTCCTGGGTCATTTTGGGGAATGAAATCCTTGACTCATCCACTGCTCAAGAGGCTGGGCTGCTGAAACTGCTTTGAAGTTTTCTTGTGATCTTCTGTTGAGAGGTTGAGAATCAAAACTGCAGAGAAGTTAAAGAGTAAAAAGAGAAAAGAAGCAAAACCTGGGGAAAAATCCCAAACAAAATCACATTCAGAGGCTTCAGGTTTTTTTTCCCCCTCAGGTTTTGCTTTATGAGAATGTTTTAAAAAAACAATCTGCAGGGGTCAAAGGATTGCTGAAATCAGGCTAGCTACCCCAAAATGAAAAAGCAGACTTAGAAGCTAAATTTTGGGCTACTGATTTTCAGTGTGTGGCCCTGATCTTGAGACAGATGTTAGGAGATGCTATATTTACAAAATGGCTGCAGTGATCTCATGTTACCCATAATTCTGAACAGCAACTCTTTTGTTCATTCTGAAGATGCTGCAGTTTCTTGTCTAAGCTAGTCTGATTGTCCAATTAAAAGGTGATTTCTTGCTGTTCAATGTGTCTGTTGGTATCATTTCTTTTCATGAAAATTAGTAATTCACAATGGCAATCACTTGATTTGAATTTTATAGCACTGACAGTGTCATGACTGTCTCTGAGACAAACTTTCCACCCACTCCTCTTCCTCTGTGAGAACTCATATTGCCTCTGAATTCTTTACAAAGCACCAGGATATAATGCACTGCCTTTACTGCAGTATACTTAATACAGTAAATCGGGAGCAACAGTTAATGAAAATGTACTTTCAGATACATAACTATATGAAAAAGCAAATAATTGGAGTTATTTTAGGTATCTAAACTAATGATTGTAATTTCACTTTCTTTATGCTATCTCTTCTTCCTAGCCAGGGTAATGATCTATCTTATCACTAAAGTGCCTCGACTAAATCTTTCGAAATGTCAAAAGAGAACTAATATTTACATCAGAATAATAACTACAATTACTTACTCACTTTTCAATTCATTTGCAGTCAATTATTCTGTTGTACTTAGAGAAATAGAGCCTTACTGTAATACTGGAATGAGTTTAATTAATCCTTTTTCACATACAGTAGACTGATAAATGAAATTCAGCCTGTAATTTAGGAGCTCAGGGAACTAGTATGTTATTAAAGGTGCTTTGAGTGATTGACAGTTTAATTTATTACAAAGAGCAGTAGTCTGTCTTACCTTGGAGTTCATTCCAGTTTTGCAATTAATGATTTCAGCTGGGGAGAAGATCATCATCCTGCGAAGATTGTCCAAATAATTTTTTATAGACTTCTTGGTATCACCTATCAATTGCTACACACTTTCTTTATTTTGTAAAATGACTGATAAAGAATGCAATGTGTAATACCAAAAGTGGTGCCAAAAAGTTTGTAAGAGCTGGAGAATATGACATATTTGTCTAGGAGAATTTTCCACTAGTCGGTATCATATTTTCATCAGGACGGAGAAAGGGTAATTGGATTTAAATGTCAAGATGTTCCTTCTGAAGGTTTGAAGTCACACATCTATTTTCTGAGCTACAGTTTTTGCTTGTGATTATGAAAACTGCACCCACTTGTCACTGAAGATGACAGCAAGGAATCCTCCAGGAGTGAGTTAAATGCTGAACCATAACCCGAATCCTTGACACAAGCAACATAACACCACTGCTACAGACAAAAGACAAATTATTCCATTGGATGTGGTAGAATGTAGACGAAACAGTGATTTTACTAAGAAGCAAAATAGATAAATCTAACAAAGATTAATCCAAAACCAGATTTCTGATTCAGGAAAATACTGATTCAGATGTCCAAGAAGTGAAGACAGAGCCACCTGAAGAAGGAAAATGTTAGGGTTTTCTTCCTATCCCCTGAATTTTTCTAGATATTTAAAAGCAAATGGAATTAAAGATTCCTAGAACATCACTTGTTTCCCCAGATTGGCATGTTTAAAATAGCAACTCAAAGGAGCATTAATAAATGATATAGAAATATGCAGATAGCTCCTAATCCAATTCCCTTGGCAGCAATTCTGTTTCAAGCATTTGACCCTTATTCTGCTGCTCAGAAAGCGCTGGCATCTCTTGACTCCTGCTGAACTAAAAATGGCTTAAATGGCACAGTTAATGTTAATTGTAATTTAGTTAAATTGGGTAAGAACTGTCATCTTCCTTCATTGTCTGTATTCAGAAAGGGTGTCTGGGCTACATCTTGTTTTTTCTAGAATCTCTCTAGGTTAGAGGAGAATCCAGGGGGTTCTCTCATGGTGCTGAGATAAAGGCCATCCTTTATGAGTGTTGGGTTTGTATTCCTGCTGTGTCATGTTCAGCTGTACCTGATTACATACGTAAAAACTCTTCTTGTGAATAAGAACAGAATTTCGGTTATGTATCTGTGTGTGTTATTTTCTATAGCAATGCTAGATATACTTAAAATAGACTTGGCTTCCAAGAAATATGTTTTGAAGAACTGTTCTCAGTGTATTTGTTAATTGTTCCCTTTCATAGCTCATTTGGTTTAGAGAGGCTGCTTTCAGTGCTTTAGGAAATGCACAGCTCATGGACACTGTTTGATACTGAGGCAATTTTTGTGCATGTCTGTCAGCCTGTGCACTCTGTTTTGAATATGCAATAACTTTGCTGTCTCTTATTCTGGTTTCTTTTTTTCCACCTCTATCCTGGACTGGTATCTCAAAGATCCCGCTGTGTTAAAGACTGGTTTACTTAGCTTCAGAATGTAAGATCATACCTTGGCTCAACAAGGAAAGAGTGCTAAGCATCAGGGGACAGAAGTGAGGATTAGTGATTGTTGTGTCAGATCACGAGAATTCACATGGCAGAGGGATGGAGGCTGCAAAGCAGAGCACTGCAGGGAAGCCACCAGTAGGCCTTCCAAGTCCAAGATGAGGGAGCAGTCTGATAAAGCACAGTGAAAGAAGAGCTGGCCACCAGAATTCAATATGGCCATAGTCTTTGTTTTCTAATTGGTTTCTAATTAATTTCTACTTCTTCTGGTTTGCCTCATAAATGAAGAGCATTTAAAAACCTGGTAGTGGTGGTAGAGCTTGGAAACCTTGTTCCAGACTGACTGATGTGCCACGCAGGATATTTGTGTCACAAAGGACATTTGTGACAGCTCCCTGGTTGTCAGCTGCAGCTCCAGAAGGTCTTGGCACAGACCTTAATTGTCCACTATCAGAAGAGCTGGGCTTAGAGTCTCCATTTGGGCTAAAATCCTCAGCCATTGTTGAGACACTGGGCCAAACCCCATGGCACAGTGAGAGGAGACAGAAACCAGCAGTTACTGACACGTAGTGGTTTCTCAGATTTCTGTAAACAGAATTCCTACATTGCTGTTCCTTAGTGGCTCCTTTAGCTGTATATGGGCACAGCAGTTATTCTTTCACAGGTTAAACCCCACTCCTTCCTTAGCCATTGCAGCACGGGTGATTTGGACAAAGTTGTCCTATTTCCTGCACGCTGGACACGTCAATGAGAACGGTGCAGGAGAGTGTGAACACGGGCTGGGGCCAGGGCTGCTCTGGAAGGCTCCTCATGGACAAGTGGAGAGTGTCAAGGAGAGCAGAAGTACTGATGTTCCATGGCCCTGCAGTGGGTGACTGACACGTGTCTGGGCAGTGTTTCTCCCCTCCCTGCACTGGTTTACTCACCAGGTGCTCCAGTGCGGATGTACCAAAGCTGCTCTGTCACAAACTCTGATTTGACAGTTACAAATTTCTAAATAACCTCAGGCTTCTCAGACACTTAATGAAAGCAATTCATGAGAAACCGGGGTTGGGAGCAAGGCCTATCAAATAACCTCCTATTGTTGATCCTATTTATGATAGTGCTGTCTTATGCTGTTATAGTTCCCTCCAGTCTCTGTGTCCCTGGTAATGAGATGCATTTGGCATCACTAAAATTCAGTGGGTGGACAGTAACAATCAGATGATAGATTATGTGTGGCTGGGTAAGTGTGTGGCCATAATTATTACCAAACTGACAAGTGCAAATCCCAGTTCTTACAAATAGCTGTAAATGAGCTTTCTTAACTGTGCATCACAAGCATGGCCTTCTTCAGACAATGGATAATAAGTAAAGTAAGTTTTAGTCATTTTTATCTAAGGGTGAAAAACTACAATCCTTTTTTATGCAGTTTTACCAGTATAGGTAGAGCCTAGCAATTAAATTTAAAAATATTACTTTGAAAAGAAATTATTGTCACTGCATGACATCACTTTACATTCCCATATATATCGTTACTCATAGGGCTATTATTTAAGTGCTTTTCTTTGTACCTACCCTTGAATATCAAGATGAATTATTGTTTGTCCATTTAACTCTGAATTCCTAGTTGGATGGAAGCTTCAGACTGTGGAGTTTTGGTTTTTTGCTTGAGTTTTCATGTTTTGATTTTATTTAATTTTGCTTTTAAAATCTATGAACGCCAAGGAAATGAAACTGTTTCTTTCCTTTCAGTTTGGACTGACTTGTGTACCTTCAAGCCTCCTGTGCATCACCAGATTGTTTAGTACCACATATCACATGCACTTAATCTAGTCCCTGAAACTATTTCTAAGATTCCACTGGTTGCAGGCAGACAACGCAAATTCCTGTTGTGCTGTGACTCATCACTGAGCCTGTGCAGTCTGATATTGGGACACCCAGGAGATGGGACAGAATCACAGCTTCATTCATCATTATTTCTGTAGTATTCAGTTAAGAAGGAATATTAGGAGTTAAGCTTTTGAAGAATATCAGACAGTTTAAATAGACTTCGGATGATTAAATGCTCATCTACTCATTAACAGGGAGGAAATCCTGTGGATTCCTTTTTTTTTCCATGGCATTTCTTTTCCCTGACAGATCTAAGCACCTTATCTTAATGTGGCTGAGCAGGACACAAAGAGGGACACGGAGCAAATGTTGGTTCTGGCTCCAGGGACACTGCAGGTCAGGGAAGCAGACTCACATTTAAAAGCAGTTTGGGGTGTATTAGTAGGATGATCAAAGAACCTGAGGCTATGCAGGATCTCCTGCCTTACACGTTCCCTCTCCTCTCCTGGAAGTGTGAAGAGAGGGTGTATGGAGAGCCTGGGGCCCTTCCACAGCCACTGTTCCACAGTGCCAGAACTGGGCTGTGCTCCACCCACAGCTACAGGCACACCCCCAGGCTAAAGTGTGAGGAAGCCAAAGACATCAGTAGAATTAATCAGACACTATTTTAAAAGCTGTGGGATCTTACTATTTTTAATTTTCCCCCCAATACACGAGGAGTGCAAAAAAAGGCCTGCAAGGCCCAGGGAGCAGGTCCACCAGGTCACCCCTCTGATACTGTCTGTATTTCATCATGCTTTATAAAGGATCACATGGCAGGCCTTGAGGCAAGCTGAAATCTAATGCATATTGAAAGTTATTCTAGTCTTAAAACATTTAGGAACAGCAGCTCTTGAGAGGAGGAGGTTATCCACTTTGCCTGACAGATGTCTTACCTAACCTGTGCCTATACAGAATGACAGGGTTTCCATAACCTCTGTTAACTGCCTGTTCTGTTATAACTGCCTTTTGATGTATAGAATTTATCCCAATCTAAATCCTTTTCACAGAAAATTAGGCCAATTTTGTCTTGTCGTCTCCCCAGCAGACACAGAAATTCATTCATCAAGCTCCCTCTTAGTAAGAGTATCTTACGTTAAGACAATTCATTTCTTGTCCTCTCCCGTTCTTCTCCTTTCTACATTAAGCAGAAAAAAACCGAATCTTTGATTTTTCCTCCATTTTTTCCCAAAGCTTTCAGTGTTTTTGCTAACTTCCTTGAAACTCTCTGTTCCGATCTGCCTGCTCTGACGTGATGTGCCTAGGAGCCAAAAAGATAAATTTCTCTTAATTCTCCAGATCTTTAGCATGTCTGATCAGTGATTTAAACAAGAGCCTTGTGAGTGTCTTGTTTGGAAAGATCCATGAACACATGACCCCCTTACAGCCACTGCACTGGAACAGTGTGGGGGAACAAAGGAAGGTCCTCAAATGTACATTTTTGTGCAGGATCATTTAAAGAATGTTCTTGCTTTCTAATCAGAGGTTTTTTCGCTCCCTGACATTCAGGAGCCAGTGGGAGGTCCTAAGTCCTGTGTGCTATGGAGATGTCCTACATGATCAGTAAGTTATGAAACTGGCAGTATGTAAATGATTAAATTGCCAGCCACGATAACAGCTTCCTGCTTTTGCAGTTATTCCACCGAATAGTTATATGTCAACAAATGCTGAAACAATATTTTAAAACGTTTTATTTTTCCATAATTATTGTGACCCCCACTCTGACTGACAGTCTTTTATTAACACTGGGGCTCTATAAAAGCATTCCATTTTTTTGCATTTAGGATATTAATCACATTTAATGATATGGTTTGCTGTAATTCCCAATTGACTGAACTATTCTTTGTGCTCTGACATAATTTTAAAATTATGGAGATAAAGATTTACTTGAAGAGAATCACATTATATAATGGAGCAGGCTCTGTTATAGTTGTAAAATCCCACCAAATAAAATGGAAATTCAGTATGAAAATCAGGTCACTTGAGATTGCTGTTTTCTAGAACAATGCTGGTGAGAACCAAAGTCCTTTCCAAACTAAAGGCAAGATTTGGCTCCATCCTTATACTTGTGCATAGTTGTAGTATACTTTTCAGAAATTTGAAGTGTCCACATGACTATGTTTATGAAAGATGTTTCATAAATGACAGATAAAAAAAAAGTGGAGAAGCTTTTGAAGACCTTTTATTTACAGCCTTGAAAATTAGAGGACATGTGTTTCCTGGCTTTGTCCCAATTCTATAAAATATTTTAAATAAAAATCTCTAGATTGCAGAGGCCATCCAGATTCTAATGTTAGAAGAAATTAACTTATACACAAATTTAATTGCTGAAGAAATACGTTACTAATTATGTAAAGGAGAGTTAAATTAAATAGGACTTACTTTTTATGCAGAAAGGAAACTTACTCTGATATTCTGCAATAATTTAATCTGTAAGAGCTACTGTGAAGTAGCACAGAACTCAGAGGGGATGAAGTTGCAGCTGGGCCCAGGCACAGAGCTCTGAGCTGGCCAAGGTGCTGAGGAAGCTCCGTGCTGTGCCCGTCAGCAGTGACGGTTCCTGTCCCTCCGGGAGCACTCTCAAGTACATCCCACTTTTCGCAGGGCTGATTTTTCTATTTGCTCAAGCTCCCTGTCTACCTTAACATAACAAAGAGCCAAGACAGTGTCTTGTATTAAGTGATTGAATAAGAGATAAATCCCTGGGGGTGGCCAAGCCCTGTTGTTGAATGTTCAGGCTGGATGTACAGCTGCACCGGACTGCTTTCACCTCTCTGTACCTGGCAAATCCAGGAAATTATGAGCTGGGTTTCTGCAGACCAACCTCTTTTGTCACATCCCCTTAAAACAAGCCTTGATTTTTGCAGTGCAGATGGAGAATTCCTGCCCAGCCTCTGTCCACAGCCTCATGCAAGGCTGTGCAGTTTCCCTTGGCTGTCCCTGTCTGGGGGCTCTTTGCAGTCTGAGCTCTGAGTGGGGGCCAGTAATGAAGTGAGAAGATCTCTACATGAAATGAATTCTGCATTTAAATTTCAATTCCCCGGTTTTCATTTTGAGTTTTAGGGTTGCTCTCTGAGTAGTCACACTGAATTTGTGACTCAATGATCCTGCTCATTGCACTCCCACCCCTCTGCTTTATTTCCAGTATCATCAGCCTGGTTTCCCTAATTCACTTTATTATCCTTAACCAGTGTCAGCCAAGGCAGCATGTTTCTGGTTTCTTTTTCTGTAAGTTAAAGATTGATAACTTCCTCTTTCCTGATAATTTATCCAGTTTATGATAGAGAATATCTCTGGTAATACCTTAAGCAGAAGAGGAATCTGGTTTGCAGTGTGCAGCAAATCACAGCTTGGTTATTTATTGAGTTCATTTTAATCTCTGGATCTGTGATCATAAACTGCAATGTGGTTATTTTTTTATCTCTGAATTAAGGAAATTGTGGGGTTGGATTTATGGAGAAATTTAGTCATACCAAATGGAAATTTTTGTTTGTTTTGGTTGATTATGAAATTTGGAGAACTGTGGATAAAGAAATTTTAAAAATTTCTTGCTCCATGTGAAGATTGTTAGGATGACCAGTCTTTTATGGAGAGGCAGAATTCACAAGTCTATGGATGAGTTTGCTAACTGCAGAGATGTAAAATAATAAAGGTTGAGACTGAATATGTTTCTGAACACTTTGTGAAAATATTATCATGTACATCCAGCTTCCTTTAGCAACAGTAAATTTACCACTGTGAAACAAAGGAATATTGAGATAATATAATACCAAGATTTTATGATCAGAGTTTGTATATACCTATTACACACTGTGTTTTCAGCTACGTCTGTTTAGATCAACTACACATAAAGTAGAAGATGAATTTGAGTAAGGGAATACTTTTTTATAAATTTCTGTCTAATATCTGGAGGATTAGAAATACTTTTCCCTTTGCTTCATATCAAATAAAACCCCTCAGGAAGTGAGCTTGCAGTTCCATGTGACCAGGTTATAATGTTCTCCTGTGCTCCCATTTTCAGCTGAGCTGCTGTCACTGCCTTTGGACAGCTCTGTGTCAAGGCAATGGTGAATTGAAATTTATTTAGTGCAAGAATCCTTATTGAGGTTTACAGTGCACCAGAGCAGGCTAAAAGCCTGCACAGTCAGTTGCAGTGACTGAGATGAAGGGCAGTAACTTATAAAGCTTTTGTAATCCAATTGTACTTTAGTTGTGTCTTTTTACAATCCTCTTCCCAGGCAATATATTTAACAGCCTCTGGAATTTATGATGCATTCCAATAGCGTACCACAAAGTTTTAGAATAGACTTATGCTAAAGCTATCCTTTTTCTCAAAGTTGGTGTTATTTCCTTCCTACCAGTGACTCTCTGCCATTTTGATTGCTGCTGCATTGGATCTGCCGGGGATGACTTATACCCTTAGGAACATCTGGTTGGGAATGCATTGAGGTTCAAGATTTCTATCATATTTATATGCTCATATTTTAAACAGATTAATTCTCCCTCCCTCATTTTGACTGATGAATGTTGACCTTTCTCTCTGCTCCCCCTCTAGTGATATATTTAGATGTCAAGTGTAAATCTTTTTAGCAAGTTAATTGCTTATGTATGTTTGCCATATGATACATTTCCCCATTTCCCTTTCCGTATGAAGAAATGTTTTGTTTAAACAACAAAACAAATTTTTTTCTTTCTTCTTCAAGATATCTTTCTTTTCCTTTTTTTTTTTTTTTTCAATGCACAGTGTTAGTTACTTCAGCGTGGTTATAATAATATGCAGCCAGTGTGCTGTACTATGGAGGTTCTAAGTATGGAATGTAGTAGGTCAAATATGTGAAAGTACACTTAACTAAAAATCCTCATTTGGTGCTTGGAATCAAAGGAGTCAGTTTGCCTTCTGTTCAAGTGGATATACTCTGCTTTGCATCTTCCAGGCCTCTGACTGTACACTGGAAAAATATGTTCTTGTGCTGAACTAAGGTGTGTTTGTCTTTTTGGTTTTGACACTCCCCCAGCCCAAACTTTCAGCAGTCACATACAAGCCCCTCACACAGGGTCACAAACAGGTCTCTTGTATTGTCCCTGTGCATGGCATACAATTTTAAATCCACTTTTTTCCCACCCCGATCATGTTACAATGTTTTCTGGTAACTGCCAGATGAACAAAATGACATACTGAAAGTATCAATTCTCATCTTCAGGACAAAAACAACACCATTACTTACACAGATCAGATGGAGCACCAACAGTAAAGATTTATCTCTTTCTAAAGAGCATTTTTAAAAATCAGGGTTTGTCACGCAAGCCATGTATTTATTAAGGGATAGGTTATTCCCAAGATTTTGCTTTAAGGCATTTGTTAAATGTGACACAGACTGAAGGAGAATTTTCAGTGTGTACTATACAGGTACCTGCTGGGCTGAGTGTCCTGGCAGAAAGAACCAACAGAGTGGAACAGAGCCTGCAGCTGATTTATTAAGCCAACTGTCTATGCCCTGTGTCACTGAAGAAGGGAGCACACTTGAGACAGATGTAGCATTTGCAACAAACATTTTAATGGTTTTATATATATGCATGAATATTTTAACTTTTGGACGTCTGATGGTGAGGATATCAAGGTTAGGATTCAAAGCTTGTCCCTACTCTTGCCCCTGCAGAAACCCTATAGATGCTAAAAGTGGTTCTGACAAGAAGTTCTGCAGTGAAATGCTTTGAAAATTACACCAAAGAGAGAAACAGGCCAAAGAAAAATCAAGGCTGTGCATTTAGGGTTTTAAGAGTAAGGTGTAGCAGCGGTGAGCAAAAGCTCCTTTAAACAAAGACTGACACAATCCTGTAAAGTGACCTTTACCTGGAGCAGTGCTTTGTGATCAGTAAATCCAAGAAAGTCTGAGGTGCTGGATGGTGGCTTAATGAGCTTCATGGAAAGAGCAAGTACAAAATTAGAGATAATTATTTTGTTACAACTTGCATATTTGTCATCTTGTTCAAGAAGGATGTTTTCTATTATTTCTAGCATAAGAGTTGGGATTAATCAACAGTTTTTAAAATAAGTGCATGGAGCAGTTTCAGAAAGATGTAATTTCTTTTATATTAAGCTGAGACTGTGATACTGAAGGCAATGAATGGATGAACAGCCCGAGCGGATGTCCTAGGGCTGTGAAGAAAGGAAAAAAGCGAGATATCTAGAGGAGATACTTTTAGAAGTGGCTACATCACACCAAAACACATGGAATCACAGAATATGCCGAGTTGGAAGGGACCCACCAACCTCATGACAGGCCCTGTACAGACAGCCCAACAATCCTACCCTGTGCCTGAGAGCGTTGGCCAGATGCTCCTGGAGCTCTGGCAGCCTTGGGGCCGTGCTCATTCCCTGGGGAGCCTGGGCAGTGCCCAGCACCCTCTGGGGGAAGAGCCTTTTCCTGATATCCCCCCTGACCCTGTCCTGGCACAGCTCAAGCCGTTTCCTCAGGTCCTGTCCCTGGTCAGGAGAGTGAGGAGATCAGTCCTGCCCCTCGTGAGGATGCTGAAGACCCCAGGGAGGTCTCCTCTCAGTCTCCTCTTCTCTAGGCTTAACAAACCAAGTGCCCTCAGCTGCTCCTCATAAGACTTTTCCTCCAGACCCTTCCCCATCCTTGTGGCCTTCTTTGGCTGTTCTCTAACACCTTAAGGTCTTTTTTACATTGTGGTGCCCAAATCTGCACAAAGTACTCAAGTATTCAATAAATGAGTTATATAGTGGTATTTCTGCTTGAAAGGATGCAGTTAAATCTGCTTGATTCATATGGCATAGTAGAGATCTATTTGTTTTATCTTTTACTCGTCACAAAGAATGTGCTATACGAAAAAGAAGAAAGAACAACAAAATATTTTGACTTTACCATTAATGTCTTATAACTCCCAAGCAACCCTGTTTTCCTAAAGTTGTCAGGAAAAAGCCACTGGTTCAAGAGACACTGTAAAAAATGATGGTTTGACTGGGGGTGAGTGCACATCTATGTGTGTGCAAAGGCAGCTCCTGTCCTGAAAACAGGTATTTCTGATGGAGTGTCTGACTAGGCTGGCACTAACAGACTGGAGCTGTATACACATGTTTCTTGGCAAGGCAATTGTGATTAGAGGTCCCAGTAATGGAAATTTCAAATAAGGGATTAGAGATTCCCGAATAACTTTAAATTAGAAATAAAGTTGGCCAAGTTAGTGGAAGTACTGTCAAGATCAGCCTTCTTCAAAATTATGAGCAACAAAATGGTTTTGCAGATTTCACTAACAAATAAGGAGTAAGATTATGTTTTTAATTGTATCTCCTGTAATTTTACAAGCAGTTAACAAGACTGCCAGTCAGTTAATAGTCAATAAGAGATAAGCAGCTATTTCCTGATAATGTGATACCTGCGCACGTAGTTTCTCCTTTTTGAAGATATAAACCAATCAATGCAAGGATTGTAAAGTGCATGGAGAACTAACACTGCAGTCTGCAAAATCACACACAGAATTAATAGCACAGCCTGGCTAATTTTGTGCTTTTGGGGTCAAACATAACTTTATGCTACAATAGTAAGTCTTTTGGAAGTGCTGGAGGAGGAGCAGGTGTGGTGGGCTGGGAGTCAGTGAGGGGTGGGCAGGTGATGCCTGTCTGGGTCCTCTTTACCAGCAACACAGAAGTGCTTGTCTGGATCAACTGGACTGGCTCCCAAATGGAGCAGTCAAGCTGGATGGGAAAAATAGTTTCAAAGAGGATCTGTGAAAAAGACTTCCAAAACAAGAGTTTTCTTTGAGATCCAAGGGCTTGGTGAGAGATCTTGGATTCTGTGAGCAGACATACATAAAGGGTTTGAAAGGAGACCAGAATGCAGTGTCTTTGCAGCAGTGTAAATTATATTAATATCATACTGCAGAACCATTGTTGATCATCTGCAGAGGTGGAAGATATGGTTTTTCCTTGACTGGTAATTTCACTTTTTCTCCTGCTAAGTTAATTGTTTTAGTGTCTTGAGCTTCAGAGTTCTCTGCATTCTCTCAACCAGTGCATCCATTAAACAGTTTCCTGAGCCTGGATACCTTGATCAGGTTGTTGTACCTCTGCCACACTCCTCTTTGCGGGTTTACACTGCTGAATTATTAATACATTTCCTACTTGTTGAAACAGTGCTCTGAGTTATTCAGCTCTGAGTCAGTCCTGTTCCTTTTTTCTTCCAGAACTCACTCCCTGTCAGAGGTATTTGTTTCGTTCATGCTCACGTGTGCTGTGCCTGAGCTATGATACTGCTTGGTGGCTGTGGATAGGAGGGTTTTTTATTTATCACCAGGGTATCAGAACTGGAAAATCTCATAATACAGCAAGGTATTTCTTTTGTCTGTGTGGTAGAAGGTGTATAATGCTAATTTTCAAAGCCTACTACGAGGCTACTTTGTGTTAATTTGCCATTGAATTACTATGCTTTGAGCTAGGAGCTTTAGGAAGCACAGACGCCAGTATTAAATAAAAACCTATTCAGTCTACTTTGACATCAGGTCCCCATGCTGCACAATGTTCATTTATTTTTAAGCTACAATTTCCCCTGCATTTATAATAGAGAACAATAGTATGAGTGCACAAAGGAATGTCGAAAGCAGGTAGGGATCAAAGTGGCTGCCTATCACACCTTCAGAAAAAAGCAAAGGCTTGACTTGAAAGGTGCCAAAATTAAAAGGATGGAATTGGGCACTGTAGTCTGAAAAGCACCTGCATCTGTAATTCTTTCCTTTTCCTTTCAGGGGAGCCTTAAGCATCACAATGGCACAACAAGGACACGACAACCCAGCTTGGTCCACAGCAGAGCAGAGAGCGAGCTCCATTTATTGTCCTATTCCCCTTTTATAAGGCAGGAACCCAGGCAGATGATTCGCTAGTGTCCGACCACTCCCCAGTATGGTTGGCTGGGTTCTACTCCACCCAAATCAAAACATATCATGCCTGGACCCACAACAGCTGTGGAAAACAACAGGTGCTTATCTTATTGTTTTTCATAACTTACATGAGAAAGAAAACTTTCTCACAAGCAGCCCCGGGCAGCAGGCTCTAGGCGCTACACTTAAGTGGCTGAAAATTCTAGTAAATTCATTTTATGCTGGTATCTTAGGGTACCTATTGTAGTCTAGAAAGTTTTTAAACAAGGGCAGCATTCTTGTTTGCTTTGCATTTGGTTGGAAAAAAGCTATCACAGAAAGAAGGTAGTACGTGGTCAGCAACTACCATATTACAAGACTTTGTGGAGTTAATTTCCCATCATATGAATATTTTTCTCTTCTCTTTGTTTTCCACTCAGAAGCTATTAAAAACCTTAATAGAATGACAATTAACACAGCATGTTTAGATTTACATTGGCAAAAATTTCATTGAAGTTGTGGAAAGCACTAATTAGGATCCTGTGGTGGCAGCTTGTGCCATCCCCTGCACTGTCTTGCAGGGAGGTCCCTGGTGCAAGTGCTGCTGACAGAGCTGCCTGTGCTCGGGATCCACACAGCGTGAAGGACCTTGGCTGTTTCTGTGCCCTTTGCCAGGGTTGATACAGACTCTGAGCTCCTGTCTCTGTTGGCTGCATGGAAAGGACTGTAAGAAAACATCACTTTGCTCTTTTAAAACTCGTTTGGAAAAAAAAATTGCTGCCAAGAACAGCCCAGAGTTTTGAGGATGATAGCTTAGACAACCTTGCAGATCTATTTTCTGTGAATTTCAAGATATCTTTGATGCTGTGAAATTGCATTAACTGAGGTGATAGACCATGCATCTATATTCCTGGTCACCAAAGCAGCAGAAGAAACCCCAGTCTTAGAGACAGCAGTTGATGTTGCCCCACAGGCTTCCCCTGCTCAGGTGCAGTTTGCTAGCAGGTCTGAAAATCTCCAGGCTTGTTCAGTGGCAACAGAATTTCTCAAAAATGGAGTGATTAACAGGAATGTTTCTGGATTGTGAATGTGAAACTTCAGAGAAAAGAAAAGAGTTTAAGTGAAAACAAATAATTCTCTTTCAGCTTCATGTTCACCATGATGCTTACAATATTTAGGTAGAGGGGGATGCATATGAATTTCTACAAGTAGAGGTCAGAGTGTCAAAATAGTTCCGGTGTAAACTGCATCTTTGGTACCAGTGGAACCACTTCCAGAGCCTGTAGGTCCCTGCAGCTGTCACAAGGTTGATGAATACATGAGATGAAAGGTGTGTAAAATAATCAAAATGGAATGAAACACATTAGTGAATTTTATTTATTTTCTTGAATGCTGATGAATTTGACAGTGTCTGTTGTCACAGTAACGACACAAAAGAAGAGACAGAGACACCTGTTACCAGTAAGGAAGAGAGAGCAGGAAGGGGGGCAAGGCCTGCCTTCTTTTATTTTATATACATTTAGAAACACTATTCATTGGAGGAAATCAATTCTTCCTCCCTCAATTACAGTGGTCAAAGGAAATGTCCATCAAAGTTCTGTGTCCAGGAGAAAAGAATGTAAATGATAAGATACAGTTACAATAACATGGCCATGTTTACATAGAAAAGTGTGAGAAACTAGCTACAAAAGAATGACAACATCCAGAACTGCAAAAATCAGGGCAACAGTCTGTTACATGTATTTTATTAATGTGTTCAAATACACAGACTGAAAAATAGATTTGATTAAATGAGATACATCATAGATGCCCTTCTGAAATCCCAGATCTGTGGAACAAACTCAAATAATGCAGTTAACGTCTTCTGAGCTCAGTCTGGCTTCTTCCTGAGTAATGAGGATGCAGTGCCCTGAGTTAAGAACAACATTCTGCTTTCCTGAACACTCGACTGGATTTAATGGGAGTGCCTGTAGTGTGGTAGCTGCTGCATCAAGGGCATTGCCTTCTATGCTGTGACTGGCAGGATGCAAAAAAAGAAAAGAGAATTTAGGAATTCCATTGCTTAGCAAGATTATCTCTGGGAAACTTCTGTTTGCACTCAGCACTGCTTGCTTGTGTCATAAGAAAGTGGAAGTCTTTGAAGGCGAGCGTAGGGTGGCAGCTGCCCAGGGACAGCTCTCAAGATGTTGGCTTTGGGAAAAGCAAGCAAAAGAAATGGACCATTCCTAAAGAAATGTAAGATGGGGAGTTTAATTTTATTTTGGATTTTGGGGCTCCAGTTGCTGTCCAAAGTTATGAACTACTTTTCTAGGTATTGTGCATCCACCACTGCTGCCAGCTTTGGATGATAGGTTATTTTCAGCTGCACAAGTGCTCTAACAACAGGTTATGAACACCACAAGCCGCAAGGAAGCCTTCAAATAGTATTTGAACCTTATTAACCACCAGAGGCTCACATCCTACATTAGTTTTGCTGCTTGGGGAATGACTCGTTATTTATTTTGTCTTTTTGTTTCTTTTGTTTGTTGTTTGATTTTTTTGTTTTAAAGGATGGAATGTATTTTGAATGCAAATGCTGAATGCATTCTGTCTAAAAACTTAGGATAACAGTTCACAGAACTGTAAAGGGCTAAAACTCTTTTCAATCTCAGTCAATGACCATAGTCTCCAACATTTTATAGTCTGTATATGCTTGAAATATGTGACACTGCACTTTGATACCTCCAGAAATGTTTTATATTGAGGTGATCCCATATCTTTGCTGAAGGCTTGGTACATGATATTTTCTAACAATATTTTAAGATTAAATATAATTGATAAGTGATTTCCATGTACATGCTAGGAAAGGGAACTTGTCAGATATATGTGGGAAGGGAGCCCAGCAGGGTTATGGCAAGCCAAGTTTTGGGTTAGAAATACTCTGTGTGCAGTTCTGGTTGTATCACTGCTGTGTCTTTAATGGGCATATCCCTGCTCACTTTCCCTTCTTCAAGCAGTTTGTGGCCAACACAGGACACTTCTCATTTAGCAGCTGCTGTGCCTATTGTGGAGATTTATCTCTGCAGCCACAGCTGTGAACGTTTTTATTGGTTGCTGTCAGAAAGACTCACACAGTATCCATCCGTGGACAGCCTCAGTAAGTGGGAACATTTCCCTAGCATAATAATAATAAACTAGTGTTTGAGGATTTATGATGAACATAAGTTTTGTGTCAATTTTGCATCAGAGCATGAAGCTTTCAGGGTAGGAGGAAATGCCACAGTATTTTGATGACATCCACAGGCAGGCCTACACTGCAGTCTGTCCCTCCAGTGGAGCAGTGCACAATTACACTGTTGACTTATTTCAGATATAAATTGTAACCCATGTTTTAAAGCAAGTTTCATAACAAATGGAAAAATGTTCTGTGCCAGTGACAGGTGCTGAAAACTGCAGTGTTGGCCTTAGGGCTGTGTGGCTCCAGGATCCTGCCTGGCTCATCCATTCCTCTGGAAGTGAGCTTGATACAGCAACAGAGAACTCTGACACTGCATCAGGCTGTGTGTGTCAGTTGTTATGCAGGGATTTAGGTCCATCACAAGAGCATCTCATGCCCTTCCTAACACATTTTAACTCTCAATACAGTGTGGCTTAGTTAGTTTATACCATGTTAAATGATCAAATGGGAATAGAATGCAGATAACCAAAAAGGAGGACAACTTGGATGGTTTCAAGAGTCAGAACTCCCTGGTCTATTCCCACTTCTTCCAGGAATTTCCTGTGATGCAGTTTACAGTGTTCACTTCAATTAAGCTTCCCGAAAAGACAAAATGCAATACAGGAGAGGTGTTCATCCACTTCCAATCCCCGCTGCCATGGCTGGGGATGCAACCCACTGGGTGAGTTTGCCCAGGGTCCCATCCAGCCTGGCCTCAGACAATTCCAGGGATGGGGCAGCCACAGCTTCTCTGGGCAACCTGTGCCAGGACCTCCCCACCCTCATAGAAAAGAATTTCTTCCATACATCTAATATAAATCTCCCCTCTTTTATTTTAAGGACATTCTTCGAGGGTCTATCCCTATCTGCCTGTCTAAAAAGTCCCTCTCCCCCTTTTTATGAGCCATCTTTAGGCACTGGAGGGTTGCAATGAGATCTTCCTGGAGCCTTCTTTTCTCCAAACTGAACCACCCCAGCTCTCCCAGCCTGTCTGCACAGCAGAGCTGCTCCAGCCCTCTGACCAGCTTCAGGACCTCCTCTGGACCTGATCCAACAGCTCCATGTCTTTGTTGTGCTGGGGGCTCCAGACCTGGACACAGCTCTGCAGGTGGGGCCTTGTGAGGACAGAGTAGAGTGGGGGAATCATTTTAAATGTTCACAAATTGTAACTGAAGAAAACAGAAGTTTTTCCCTCCCTAAAGTTCACATGCAATAGAGAGACTTTGTTCAGGTGGTATCTAAAGTGCCAGTGCCATGCTAAGGTCTGGCAGACTTCATTTGGAAAGTGCCCACGGTGTTGATTAGAGAGCAGTGTACTCAGAAAATATGCTGTGGAGTTATTAGAAGGGACTTACTTTCACTGTCAGCTCTTGAGTGTAAAGCCAAGTGACAGACTAAAAGCGTTCAAAGCAGCTCATGGTTAATTCCATCTGCCAGTAACAGCTTCTTCATTACATGGAAAAGGAGGGAAGGAAATACAAAGAAAGCCTCATATAATATCCCTATGAGTTTTCAAGCTTGTTTTCTGTCATATATAATTGCAGTTATCAGTTTCCATTTATAATCCTGTAATTCACTTAGTGAATGTAATTCGTGTTTTGTTTAGAAGCAGTAGGAATTCTGATGGAAGACTTAATTTTATATGTTTTGGCCCAATTTTAAAAGGGCATTTTGACACCTGATTCTTTCAAGGGATTTTGCATTTGTGTTTTCCAATAGCACACGATTTAATCAGACATGCTTTGTTAAGAAGAGCTTTGTGCCAGAAGCATGGCAGTCTCAGGAAAAACTCTGGGAATAGAGGGCAAGACAGTGCTGCAGTCCATTTATTTGGCATTTGTTTAGCTGTCTTTCTTGGCAATCTCTGAATTTACGTGAAATGCTCTCATCCTGCCAATTACATTTCATGTTCAGTACTTGTGACTGACAAAAGCTGGTAAGAATCGCAGTTCTTTGTATTATTTCTTTGTTCCTTTTGATGCTATAGAAGTTCCTATCTTTGACTGAGTTCTGACTGTACTTTGTCTTCCTTGGAAATTCATGGAAACTATTGACATTGTTTAACGGACAGACTGAAATCTGACGTGCTCCTTGCACAGCTCAGGTAGATTCCTGGCCTCTGAGATGAGCAAGAGCAGTTTTGCTTCAAGTGTCTGGAGACCAACAGAGCAGGGGGACAGCCTTTGTGTAGGTTGCTACATCACACTGTTCTTGCCACAGTGGTAATCAGAGAATCATAGAAACTTTAAGGTTCATAGCAAAGATAGGAATATTACTGTCTCTCTGGTTTTCCTCCTAGCAAGCGAAGACTATGAACTGAAACTTAGCGATTTAATTGTTTATCTATTTCCTAAAGCATTGTTTCCAATTTTTTTTTTTTTGAGCAAGAACATTTAAGGTAGTCTTATGTCATACCTGAAACAGGAGTCTCAAAAGTTTTGAGTATTACAGGTTTCTTGATTCAGACAGTTTTGACTTTCTGTCTCTAAGAATAAAGGAGCTACTTGTGACTGCTAATTCTGGGACTTGGAAGAAAACTTGAAAGTGCTGCCTCTTGGGCAAACTGGACAGAACAAATATGCTTTACAGATTTGCTGGATTTCTGAAAGCACTTAAGTAGTTTAAGATCACAAGTGCCATTGACTTGAAAGTCAGTAAGATGTTTTTGAGAATCCAGTCAGTTATGTTGTAACATGTACATTCTCCTGCAGAAAAGACAAGCAAAAACTACAGTTACTGACTGCCCTCACCAAATTACATCCTAACTCTCAGCTGGATCTCCTTACACAGAGTCATTGGAGGTCATGCCTCTAGCAGTACCATGGGGCACCGAGGAAAGGTGTGTTTCAGCAAGTTTAAAATCTTAAAAGAAAATCTTAATATCTAGAACACAAAAGTTTCAGCATGGGCATGGAGATTTGGAGGAAAATCTCTATTAGTTATTTATAGACTGGATTTGTATTGTTTCTTTGCCTGTGGATATTTTTGTGCTGTACTGCTCTCAAAGACAGAAGATATGAACAGAGTAACTTATGAGTTGTGGTGAGTTTTATTGTTGTTTTTGCATGAGGGCTCATTTTGTCTCTTTTTAGGAAGTCAGTTTAGGTATTTTCAGTAGGAAACTGGGCTTCCTTGTATTCCAGGAAGAAAGAAGGGGAATATTAAAGGTGTGAATTCCTTTTTTTGGATTCATAATATAACAAAGCACAACAACAGTAGAGTCATGGGTCGTCTTTTAGTAGTGGAATTACATTTGTTTTCTAAGTAGAGACTTAGAGTCAGTACTAACAAAAACATATTCCTGGGCAACCAGAGTGTTGCAAGGCAAGATACCCTTTGAATCTCTTGCAGCAGATACAAGGTTTTTAATTACATGATGTAATTATCATGATCATGCACTTTGTACCCACTTTGATATTACATCAAGTGGAGAAAGAAGAGATTCGCTGTTCCAAGATACTTCAGGTTTTATTGTATTTAATTCTTTTTGGAAATGTAGCTATAATAACTAGTGTGTTTTTTCTCCCTGGGCTGCCTTTCCTTCCCTGCTATCATGCTTGAAAAATGCAGAAAGTGTCACAGCAAGACAATTGCATCTGTGTTGCTGTGCTTTGACAGCTTCTCTGTTTCTGCCCACGAATTCTTATATGTGCACTGTAAACACAGATATTTAAGTTTGCATTTTGCTCTTATTTCATAATATTATTTATTTATAACATAAAAATTAATGTGTCAGGTCTCTGTAGCATACTTCCAGACTACCCGGTGGAATTCCAACTGAAGCATTAGAAAACTCCTCGAGAAAGGCATTTTCCTCCAAACCCATTACATCCTTTCCAGAAGGGGCTAAAATTAAAATTGGAAATGTGCTTCTTCATTCTTCCTTTCCTAACAGGAAACCTGATTTTGTTCCCAGTCTAACAAACCCATCTAATCTTTGTAAGCCTACAAGCTCTCATTTTTCTTTTTCTAGTCCTATAGTATTTTCTGCTCTTTGCTGAAATGATTGTCCAGAGGAGGTAATGAGTTTTGTAGGAGCAGGAGCCTGGTCAGACATTCAGTAGTGATGATTCTGGTGGCAGCTGCAGAGGCACTTGGACCTGCAGAGAGCTGGGGAAATTGGTGCTCTCATCTCTGAGGGCTGTCCTTAGCATGGCATAGAGGAGTAAATGCATTTGCTGGTGCTGGGAAGGTTACCAGCTCTGTGGATGTGGGTGCTCTGTTCTGTGGCACCCTAACACCAAATGTGGCAAAAGCCTGTGTGTTTGTGTGTGTATGTCCATGCCCTCAGTATATATGTGCACATGTCCTCTAGCAATAACACTTGGTGCTGCTGCTTCCACAAGGAGAACTCTGGTCAGTGACACTCTGTATTGGCTCCCATAAATCTGTCCACTTGGTGAAAAGAGTTTGAGGCTGAAGACATATGTGGCTGATTTTGAATCAGTGCTTATTTGTGCCTTAATACATCGGAGAGTTTGTTCAGGAACAGTTCATCCTTGTGAAAACATTACCTTCTGTTCTGCCAAGGGCATTGCTGGCTGCAGTTATCTGGCACCCGGGGACACATTTCCAAACCAGTGAAGTCCTTGGAAGGTTTACTTCAGTGTCTGTCCTTGTCTCCAAAATAGGCATATAATAAATACCTGTTACTATTCTTAATACAAAGCAGATGGATTTTTTTTGGGCAGTGCTTCAGCAATGCATTGAGTGTTTAGGCCATTATAATAAAGTGACAGCAAGCAGGTTACTTGGGTTTTCTCTTTTTCCTGAGGATGCTGCATTTGTTTATGGTCTCTTACCACAAAATGGTTTGTTTCTAGAAAGTATCCTTGGCAAAGTGTGAACCTTTGTATCCCCCAGGTGCTTGGTCTTTGTAAGAGGTTATTTCACCTCCCTCCAGACCCCATCTCAAAGGGCTGGGTTGGGTTTTACTCGAGGTGTCCGGGGTTGGACCTGTCAGAAAGGTCTCCTGCCAGTGCCAGTGCTGCTGAGCTGGGCTCAGTCTCCAGAGCCAGTGAGGGTGACTTTGGCAGGTGGTGTGGGGCAGTCTCAGAGGGTGTGCTGCACATCCGTCCTGCACATCTGTCCTGCATCTGCCCTGCCTGCAGCACAGCTGCTGCCGGCACCTGCACGCTGGGGAGATCTTAAGGCTGCTCATGACCTAGCAGGCTGAATGTCTCCAGCCTTGGAGGACCAAAGTCTTTGCTATTCAACACAAGTCCAGGTCAGCCTACTAGAGCCATAACTGAGCCTTAATTACATGGTATAAAATTAGTACGTGAGAATTCTCTTAATTGGTACACCACAGTGGATCCCATTATCTCCCTTAAAAAAAAGTAATTTATTAAAAAGGCAAAATAAAATATCAATTAAATTAATAAAATATTCACTGCATTTCTTTTTTTTTTTTTTTTTTTGGTCCATATTCTTTAGTCTTTTTGGGGTAACTTATTTGATAAAGAACAAGAGATGTACATTTCATGCCTAGTCAACACCTCATAAAACACCACTTTGCTTCTCAATATTGCCCAAATATTGCCATTAAGCACAATATTTGATATTACTGTCATGCTCAAGTAGTAGCTATTGTTGGTTTGTGTCATTAAACAGAATTGTTTTCCTTGAGGAAAGCAAATGAAGAGAATTCTGAGCAACAGTGTAGTCTGCTGTGCTCCTAATGCTACTGATCATGCAACAGATCCCTTTGGTGACTGTTCCAGGTCCTAACTCAGGCTGAAAGCTTCCATGAAGTCAGCTCACATGAACACATATGAAAAAGGAAATAATGAATTTTTCATTTTGTGTTTATAACTGCTTATTCAGACTTAGATGTTCATATTCTGCACATGAAGGCCTATAATGCAAGCTAAAATATGAAGGATTAATGTTCAAATATCTGTAATTAATGAGATTAATGGGATAGATGTGTACAAATCAGTGCTATGATGTTTCATATGATAATTATAATGGAAATGATTAATGTTTTCATGTGAATTTTGACACAAGTATTAGGATGCCTAAAGGTATAAGATCAGAGGTTATTATCTCTACTGTATTTCTAAGTAACAGAAAGGATCAGTTGCACACAGCCTTATAACAACTTATTTACTTTTACCATGGAAACCACCAGATTTTTCCACCTTCAAAAATGCTGTTTCTTTTATATCAAATGTGATTTGATAGGAGAATGGAAGACCTGATTATGAGTGGAAAATTGACCTTTTGTTCTGAATTTAAAACACATTTCCATCTTCTGCACAATTCTCACTTTTTTTATGACCAAAATCAACATTATCTCTCAACAATAGAAAGGGTAAATGTGATTAAACACCCACTCACTTGGAACAAGTGGTATCTTGATTCATTTAACTTAGAATATCTAAAGCTGTCAGTGACTTGCCATCTGCTGAAGGGTACCTGCTGTAGTCTGAAATGCCCCCACAGCCACTGGTCACATAAGAGAGATCAGCTTCCCTCCTCCATGTGAAAATGTATTTGTGTAGTTTCCACCGAGATAAAAACTGAGCACCACAAATTGCCTTGGAAGGTGTAAATTAATTGCTCCCCAAATCAAATTTGTAGTGCCTCTGATGTAATTTGTGTCAATGCCACAGTAAAGAGAGTCATGACATCAAAAATTGACTGTGTATGCCCAAATGAAGATCTTCTCATTATGCAGGTTGTTTCTGAAAGATGTGGACCCCAGCTGCTCTGTCATTGTTTCTCAAAACGTTTCTAAATTGGCACTGATTTAAAATAATGCCAGAAGATGGAAGTTTACATTTGTTTTGTTTCGTTTTGCAAACAAACAAGGCATAGTCACTGTGATGGGGGATGCAGCTTTGATACGGCAGAAGAGACTTAAGCTGCTCCCCTTCCCCCCACCCCCGGAGTGGCTGGTGTGAGTGGCAGCTGCTTTATGGCATAGGAAGGTGTTGAAATTTGCTTTCTCAGCTGCACCTTTTATGCAGATAAATAAAAAATATCAGTTCTCAGTTTTATCAACCTGGCACCTTTCATGACCGTTGTGAAAGCTTTTGAGCTTGCTGTAGTCCAATATCTATCCTAATTTGCATTCTACTTGAAATTAAAACCAGCCTGTTCTAAAGCAGTCTGAATTGGAAAAATCAGTGCCAGTAATACAATTTGTTGAATGCTCTTTGGAATAACCTGTGGGAAAAAGGTAAGAATACACTAGTCTTAAATGGGAAATGTAATGCCAGAGACTGTGTTAAAATTAAACATAAAATATAGCCAACAAAATGATGTAACACTGGCTAATGATTTCTGTTCCATCTGTAACATGGCACCAAATGCTGCAGATGCACAAAAGCTGGCCATTAAACCCCTCAAAAACTAGTAGAAGTCTTTCCTGTGGCTTCAGTTTGCTTTGTAGTAGAAGCTGATTCTTTTGGGGTACCAGGTATACAATTATTTATTTTTAAAATACCCAGGAGTTTTTAATCTTGCAATGTTACAATTCTTGGCAGGTTTAACATTTTTCTTTGTAAATATATCTAGTGCAGATTCGAGCATTTTTCAGATTAAAATTCAAAACTTGGCCTGTGTATAACCCTGTAGCATCTTGGGAAAGAAGGAAAATTATTTTAGAAATACTGCAGGAAGCATACATGGAATGCTTTTAAAATCAGCTCAGCTTTTCAGAGTGCAGGGGAAAATACTCTTATTTATGGCCCTTTAACCCCACTCCCCAATTCCTTTGCAGAAGCACGTTGTGTGCCTTTAGATTTGCCATACATAAATTGGCACTGTCAGCATGGAAAATGCATTCCTGTTTGTTTTCACATCTAGCTTTTATATTTTTGTCAAGGGTCAGGAGCTATGCTTGGGCTCTAATTCTTCCACTGCTCTGATCTGTGCAGCCGTGGGCAGAGCAGACATTGGCACTTGGGCCTGGTTGAGTGGGACTGGGCACTTGGGCACGGTTCAGAGGGATCTCGTGTTTAGAACGTTAACAACTTTTGCACTCTTTCTCTAGCTTCCAAAATCCTGCCCAAAGGCTCTCTGCTTTCAGCTCAGTTGTGGCTCTTCAGAGTTCTTCCCACACTGTGAAGTGTCCGTGGCTGCAGGGTGGCTGTTTGGAGTGCCCTGGGTGGGAGCTGTGGGGACTGCTGGCACCCAAGTTTGGCACAGTACCCATGGAAATATTTCACTTACTCAGGTTGAAACTTTAGGTTTAATTGTTTGGAAATTCTCTAGTGTAAAGAAAAGCTAATAACGTAGGGAAAAATGCCTTCACTGTCCAAGGGATTTGGAAAGAAACTTCTGCAGATAAAGTCTGAAGTGAAGGATTCAGTAGATTTGACTTCTTTCCACAGCTCTGAGCCCACTCCTTGGTAGAAGGAACAAGTTATTTCATTTTCCTGCGGCCCAGTTCCTCTGTACAGAAAGAGGACACTCTCAGCTTGTCCGACACACGGTTAGTCTGCCTTGTTGGTTTAGGATGTAAATCCTCGGGAGCTCTGTGTCTGCCCAAATGGACCCAGCCCACAGCCCCTGGCCCCTGCTCTCTCTGCTCTCATCTTCCTCTTGCAAGATGAAAAATGAGACATTCTGAAAGCATTGTTTTGGAAAACCACATAAATTTGGAGTCTAAATCATATTTGACTTGGTAAATAGGTCACACGAACAGGGTTTTGTTTTCAGGTGAGGCCAGTGGCTGTGTGGTTTGTCACTCCTGGAGCTGTGCTTTCTTTGGGGGTTTGATTCCAGCTGAGGGCTGGCTTGCAGGACACTTGGAGCAAAGCAGGACTGGCAGTGGCTGAGAGTTTTCTATCTAGGCTCTGCATTTTCTGTGCCCAAGAAGGTCGTTTCCCCTTTCCATATTTCTGGCACTGTGGCCGTTCAGGGGTTTGTTCAGGGGCTGCAGTGCAGCGCAGGGGAGCAGGGGAAGTACAGGAACTTGCCCAGGCAGCATCACTTGGCTGCGCCCTGCAGTCACTCCCCAGTAGCTGATGCTGTTCAGCTGACCTTCCCAGCACTTTCACCACTTGGTCTTTCCTACCTTGACAAAGCACAGTGTTTGCCAGGCTGGTACAAAGCAGCTCTCTTTCAGAGTGCTGTTCACTTGCTTATAGAGAAAATAAATTGTAATTTTGATAACAGGTTATAAAATCATTCCTTGAACAGGAACATTTATCCTTATCCTATCAGTAGAAATGTCTGGCTAAGAGATTTGGAATCAGTCAAATGATTCATATTATGGGTAAATTTTATCACTTCTAGAGCAGGGAAGAAAATAATTTCCATTTCTTTTTTAGCTCACTGCGAGCCAATTTGCTTTGAGGCTGTTCTATAGGTTAAATTGTGGGGAGTCACACTGCAGACTGTTTTGATTGTGTGTGTGTGTGGGGAGAGTTAAAATGCTTAGCCAAATGTTTAAACTCCTTTTACTCTCATACCCTCATACATCTGATACCTTTAAATTTAATCAGTTCTCAGTGTCTCCCCTGCACCATTTTTATTGAATATCAAGTCAATTCTATTCTATTCATCATCATCTGAGTATGGCTCTCCTTCCCAACATCTTTACAAACACATACCCAGATCACAGAGTCACAGAATCACAGAAAGGCCTGGGAAGGGACCTTAAAGCTCATCCAGTCCCGCCCCTGCCATGGGCAGGGACATCTTCCACTGTCCCAGGCTGCTCCAAGCCCTGTCCAAGGTGTCTTTGGACACTTCCAGGGATGGGGCAGCCACAGGTTCTCTGGGCACCCTGTGCCAGGGCATCCCCACCCTCACAGGGAACGATTTCTCCCTAATATCCCATCTGAACCTACTCTCTGGCACTGGAAAGCCATTCCCCCTTATCCTGTTGCTCCAGGCCCTTGTAAAGAGTCTCTCCATCTTTCTTGCAGGCTTCTTCAGGCCCTGGAAGGCCACAATTAGGTCATTCCAAAGCTTCTCCTCTCCAGGCTGAACAATCCCAATTCTCCCAGCCTTTCCTCCCAGCAGAGCTGCTCCGTCCCCCTGATCATCCTGGTGCCTCCTCTGGACTCGCTCCAGCAGGCTGACAGATGTTTCTGCAGACAGATGTTGGTATGACATGCTGTAGTTTGGATACTGGGCAGTGTTGCTGTTTGGATGCTTTGCAGTACAGTGTGAGACCTTTAACAACAAATCAAGCTATTCAGTGCTAAGAGCTAGCTTTGTTTTTTAATAATCTTCTTTGAAGACCACTGTTTTCATTTTTGAAAGTGGCTTGCATGCCAGGCCTCTACTTTAATGTCTGAATTTCTGTCCCCAGGAACAGTGGGATACAGGACTTCACTAAATGAATGTACTACAGATCCCCCCTATTCACAGGTACCTTCACAGCATTCTTTCTCCTGCCCCCTCACTGTCTGAAATTGCTGCTTCCATAACAAGTGCTTTCCAGAGACTGTTTCCATTTCAGTGAGATGTGTTTGCTGACCATGTCAATTGTTGTTTAAAATGGCCCATATGTGCTGCTTGCAAGGCAACCACTTTGCTTATAGGTCTTCAGTTAAAGTGACAATATTAAGGAAGTAAGGCTTTATTTCCTCTTGGGGAAAAAAAAAAAAGCCCCAAATTGAAAACCTAATAGAATTCCATATAGAATTCCGTTCAGTTGTTTTCTTTAAATAAATTACACTGCAAACCTTTTTGGGGGGGAAGAAGAAAAGGAGTAGGATAGGCAAAAAATAAAAATATTAATCAAAGGCACAGAATTCACTACAAAAAACATAAAGTACATGCAAGATGAGAGCAGGATAAAATGACAATACACAGCTGAGGAGAACCAGCTGGTTTTAAAACATTAAAAAAAAGATAAAATTGTATGTACATTATGGTGGTTTTATGTTCTCGCAGCTGCACAAAGTTTTAACAGCAAAACCCAATTTTATACAAAACTGTCCTGGTTATAGCTTTTTGTAATATTCCCAAACTTAGTTGGATGCAATGTAAGGTCTGTGTGGGGCAGATCCCAAGGGAGGGAAGCTGGACAGTTTGCAGGGGGGAGACATGGCAAACGTGTTTGCACCAGCTCCTGCTGGGGGCAGGAGAGGAGAGGATCTGACTCGTGCCAAAACCTCTCCCTGAATCCTTGTGAATAAATTTATTATCTATTCTGTTCTATTCTATTCTATTCTATTCTATTCTATTCTATTCTATTCTATTCTATTCTATTCTATTCTATTCTATTCTCTGTATCATCTATCATGTATCATATATCATATATCATATGTCATATAATACAAATCTGTTGATTTGTAATAAATCAAATTACAGGTCTACTACTGGATTTTCCTGTTCTATGTGCTCCTGAGGGATGCAGTGTGATAAGCTGCCGTTATCTCCCAGGGGTATTTCCCCAGAAAGAAATGCAATATGCTCCTGTTGAAATCCTTGCCCGGGTGCTGAGATAAAAAAGACACCTCACCAACAAAGGAAGTTAAACCTTTTCATCAATTGCATGTGAATTTCAAAAGTAGGAGAGAATAGCCATTTCAGAAATGGGTTGCACACCATGTAACTGCTTCTTTATATATCTAAATAATTACAGTGCAGTCTGTAATTCTATTCTGCTGAGAATATAGACTCTATTCACATTTCATCTATTTATTTTGTCAGTATTTCAGAATTAAATCCAGGAACAGTTTTTTGTGGTTTTTTGTTTGTTTGTTTTTGGTTTTGTTTTTGGTTTTTTTGTTTGTTTGTTTGGTTTGGTTTTGGTTTTTTCTTTCTTTTGTTTGTTTGGTTTTTTTTTTTATTTTGGCCTACTAGCAAGTTCCTGTGTTACTGATAATACATATCTAAAAAAACTAATTTAGAAAAATGATTTTTAAACATGTGGTCCTTTATTTGAACAAATACCAAATATTTTCTTGTTTGCTAAATGGAAGAAGTAAACTTGTTTGAAACATGTTTAAACATGCATAGACTTGCAAGTGTTCCTCAAGCACCAGAGTCTGATGTGGATGTCCTTACCAACTCATCAAATAGATTTGTTCAGTTCTTCTGGTTTTGCTGCCATTTCATTCACTACAGGGGAATCAATATTCTTTCAAGTGTAACTTGGTAATATACAAACGAGTAACACAAAGTACATATTTTGCATAGTAAACAATTATGGGAGCCAGAAATGTTCTCTGTGCCTCTGTTCCCAATTTTTATGCTACTTATAATTCAGTACATGAACCTTTTATTTCAGTGTCAATAAATTGCTTATGAGGCCCTTAAAAGCCAGTCCAGTTTAATAATATTAGATGACAAGAAATTTCATAAAAATTAACTCCAGTATCTTTCCTTATTAGTGAAAGCATGTCAGACATAAAGAATCCCACAATTGCTCTGTATGAATACTTTAGATTTGTTTTGAACCAAGACATTAAAAAAATTAATTACTTTTAAAAGTTCACTGGTGGCAGTTATTGAATAGTTATTTAGGCCAGTTTTGTTATATTTCCTCCATTTCATTGGGTAATTCACCAAACTGTGGAGACGCTTCACTGTGTTCAGGGATTTGCAATTTAACTAATCTGTTTTTATTTGGGACATTTCAGACTTATAGCAATCTCTTTGATCATCTGGATTTTGTTAATGATAGTTTTACCCTAGATACTTTCTGGATACTAAAAGACAGGATCTAAGAAAAGGACCCTCATAGTCACTTACTCAATCCTTTATTCTGCCCAGGTGCACCCATGTTACCAATTGAGGGAACCCCAATGTTGTCTTCCTTTAAAATGCCGTGAATAATTAACTTACCTTGATAACTACATCTAAAGAATTGTTTCGGTCAGTAAACAGGTTTTTTAATTTCACAGGAGACCGAAACAAATATAGAGGCCTAGTTTTGGAAATCTGCATACCTTTGGAAATTTGAGCTTTATTCTTAGGCGATGAATTTTCCTTGGTGGCTACCAGTTGCCTGAACTTTCTTTTAGTGAGAAAGTTCCTCTCTATCCTTTTTTTTTGACACACTTTTGCTCATTGCCATGTCCAGTCACTATGGTAAGAGAACATGATCTTGCCACCAAAACCCTTCAGTTTAATATTATTAATATTTATTTAATATTCAGTTTGACATTAATATTACCCTTCTGGAAATATTAATGTAAAATTTCCCTTTTCTCTGACTTCTTTTATTTTTCTCTCTCTTCTCTTTTTGCTGTTGTCAGGGAGCTGCTTTGTCAAAGGGGCTCCTCTTTGTCAGGGGCTCCTGACAGTTTGATTTTAAAGCAGCCTCAAGGCTGAGGTGGGTTGAGGAAGGACTGAAACCTGCTGGGCGTGGGCAACAGTGTGAGAGAATGGAGAATCTCAACCACAACTAATAAAAAGACTGGTTTTTGTACCATCAAGCTGCATTCTCCAGAGAAGTGAAAATCCTTTGTTGTTTTGGATAAGTTTAAAAAACACTCAATTGTCTTTAAGAAATCTGCTTTTGTCTGTTTGTGGTCGGAGTGATTTTTTTGTCTCCCCCTGAAAAATGCCAATGCTTCCATCAGTCAAAAAGGCAACCCAACAGATCTTTCAGGCACTGCTGTCTCTGATCTTTTGAGTTATTCACTGCTTCCTCTCTCCTTGAATTGTTGACTTACTACTTAAACATAGATCCCTTGAAATGCAAATTTGTATATACACAATATTTTTACCTGTATAATAATGAAAAGAAGTCTTACATTTTGGCGGGATGTCAACTGAATTTAATCTCTTTTATTTCTAACCACTCGTAGTCCAGCCTTTATGACATTTATAATGTTCTTTTACTTTTGAATTGAGTGCTTTTACAGTTGACCCAACAGAGACAAATACCATCCTATAGGGACCCAAGCAGGTATGAATTTTCGTGGCCTCTTTCATATGTGTGAGATTGACAGGCCTTGCCTTTCCAGAGAGAAACGGATTCAGTTCCTGAAAACAAAGCATCTGATCTTTAAACTGATTTAAAAGAAATGAGTCAATAAGTAAGGAATTAAATTAGTGGACCTTGCTCTTCTGTACTAGAATTAACTCTTTCCATTTTGACTAAGTACAAGATGATGGGAAAGGAGGATGCACCTGCTTTTTGACTTACAGTCAAGGGGCTTGTAAGGATTTAATGGAACATCTTAATACATAATTTTGTGTCACACTGAATTGTGTATCACACTCTCGAATAGATTTTAAATGTAATACATTAGAAGGGAAGTCAAGGTGCTGAAGCATAGGAATGACATAATGTGCTAAAAATTAAAAAGAAAGAGTAATGTGTAGAAAGTTGAATACATACATCTAAGTGAACTGACAGACTTTTTTTTGGTTGTTTTTCCTTCAGGAAAAGGACAGCAATCTCTACTGTTATCTCAAAAGACAAGTGAAGTCTGGGCTTTTGTCTTTTTACAGAAATGACTACCATTAACACTGTTCATGTCAAAACTCATCATTATCATTTCTCCAGACAGGTAGCAGAGGAAGCAGGAATTCATTCTAAGAACAGCTCCTACAGTTAGGGGACACGTAAGACATTCTCTAGCTCCTTTTATACTAGCTGAAATATTTTTTTTTTTTTAAATTGTGATAGAACTTTAACTAATTTTTGCTTATTTATAGGTACGGTTATGAGGAAAATGAAGGACCTACTAGTTGTGTTTGATGTGGTCTAACTCTCCTGTTGTATTTCAAGGAAAGCTTGACCATGCACTTGGGCAGTTGTAAATTCCACTGTGATGGTTGTGGTTTGAAGCCTTCTGAACAACGCTTGGCAGACTCAGACATCACGATGTGTCACCTACACGCTGCTGGGGAATGTAAGGGACACAGATCCTGGGGTATTCTTGCATCAGTGCATTTACTAACAGTCATTACTAAAGTTGGTATTTCCAGCTGGGTAGACCAGAACAGTTCAAACAGTGTCAAACACTCACTCTCCTCTACCTAAAAATAAAATTTCTCTCTTGAATTTGGTTCTGTCGTACTGTGAAAACCAAGTTCCAGGTAATGCATGGAGCCCAAAGGACTTGCCTGTTTTCTGTGGAAGTTGCTCAACTCTGGGAGTGACAGGGAAATGTATGAGTGAGTAAATGGATGGCTGTATAATAGATGTATTTGAAAGTGGAGGAGGATAAGGAACCATTCCTTGGGTTTGCATATCTGCAGTGCTGTAAGAGCCAGTTGTAACATTCATGCTGTCAATGCGTTCCTTGGGGAAAAGGCAAGGCAGGCTGGAAGGAACACCAGGAGAAGGACTTCCAGTGGGATTTACATGTGCACCTCACCTGCTGCTCTGGCATTTCTTTCATGCTCAGCAGTTCCACAGAGTTCAGTGGAATTTGGAGAGCTCCATTATGAAGCTGAAATCAGGGAATGAATAGATTGATCAAAGTAAACGTTGAAGCCTGGGAGATGTGAATCGCTGCAGGAAAATCTGGGCTAGTTGCTTGCATTCAGATTTATTGGATTCCACTGTGACTCCAAGTATGGAAAATAATACTCAAAACCTAAATATGAAATTGGGGTCCTGAAAGAAGGAAATTTTCCCAAAGTGCTGAGCCTTCAGGACCTAATTGGAGCATTCAGACATAAGCAGCTTGGAAGATAGTTAGATTTTAAAGGAACAAAAATAAGGATTAAGGTACATAAATTTCCTGTCTCTAAACTGGGATTCTCAAGTGTCTTTATGAAGCTAAGAATATGTACAGGAAACCTCTTTAATCATAAGCATATTTCCCTTATGGCATGTTTCCTGTATGATCTCTAGAAACAGTTCTATTTTTAGGTGTGTTATTTAAAATGTCTTACTGATGGCACATCTAAGCATTGCAAAAAAACTCTCAAGTGCTTTAATAGGAATGATTTTAAAGCATTTTTCTGGCTTGGTTGCAGCTAGAAATAACTGAAATAAGAAGCCATTAGGAAGCTAGTCACACTTTCTTCAAATTGATACTAAGCTGTTCATAACACATTCTGAACAAAATAACATTTTTTATTTGTTCATTATAGATTGTGCCTTAAGGAGAATGGATTTTATTGCAGTAAACTAAAGTAGTTATGCACAATATAAATACATGACAAAACAAGGAGCCAGAAGAAGAATTTTAAAGACCTATATACTGTAGAGTGTGCACCATTGTTCAAGTAATGAGACTGGCTTGGTTGATGTCCACGAGAAAATCTGAGTAGGAACCTGTAGTTACAAATGTCTTGGTGACATGTGGAACTGTCAGAGAAATGAAAGTACTAGATTACAAGCAAATGAATATTTGACATGCATTTCGTAGTTACCTCCTATAGTTGTCTTTCAATTCGTTCCTCACTAATGCTTGTTATCAGTAGTAATGCAGACATGACTGCTCAGTACTGACAAGCCCCTGAACACAAGGTGCATGTCTATGAAGACTGGATGTACAAAACAAGACAAGCAGCAGCTTTTTCTGATGTCTCAGTGTCATTGCAGCCACAATGACACCATTGTGCACTGCGAGTGCTGTGAAGATTTTAAACCTGAAATTCAGGAATATCAGAGTGCTTTTCTGAATTCAGTCAACAGGTGCTGCTGTCCTAATAGCTCCTCCAGTAACCTGAATGTGTTCAGGTGCTCTTTTCTTTTTCTTGCCTGGTTAGCCTCCACGTCTTCCAATCCAGCTTTTGTGCAAGTAGGTGCCTGCTCAGCCCAGCCCACACATGGCACATACCTCTCTCCTCATCTCTAATCTTATTACCCTTTAGTAAGTGACTCATCATTTACTTTTGCATGGTCATAGCATTGTAACACATAGGCTTTGAAATGCCTCCCAAATAATTTTATATCCTAGCCAGTACAGGCACAGAAGATTATGCTGACCAAATTAACTCTGCACTGTAGAGCCCTGCTGACAGTAGGGAAGGCTTTGCTGTAGGACTGCTCCTCCTGACAGGGTTGGACACTTGAGCACTGGTGACTGATTCTGAAGTTGTTCCCACAAAGTGAACGACACCGTACAGGCCATCTACAGAGCAAAGAAGTTTTGTTGTGAGCTCATCCTTCCAAGTGGTAAAACACACTAAATGAAGTACTGTTGGCTCTGCACATGAATCCTAATAACTGCCCTATTCCTTGCCAGGCAATGGAGTGACAAAATGCAAAGCCTCAGACTGTTCTGTTTTTTGCTTGTTTCCTCAGTCTCTGAAGGACTCTTACATTTAGATCTCATTACAGGTATGCACCAAAATTGACTAAGTCCTTCAAAAGTCTATAATATGGATAGTTGTATATTATTTGAGGCAAAGTGGTAGAGTTTTCCTTCATTTCCTTTCCCAGGCTCAGATATTACACTTCCCTTTGATAAAGCATTTACCAAGTATTGGGCTTCCTTTCAATTGCAGCAGCAGTTTAGACCCAGAGCAGGTGGGGACAGCCACTCAAACCATGCTCAGACTACTCATATCATGTGGGACATGGTGCAGCAACCAGCTGTTTCTCTGCTCTAATAAATGAGGAACGTGTGGGTAAATTACAGCTTGTGGTGCATGATCACGGACATCCTAAGTGGCTGCACCGCAGTTGTCTTAGCAACAGCCACAGCCCACAAGCTAAAGAACAGCTTCTTAACTCACAAGCGGATAAAGAGACACTGATGCTTTGTCTCCACATGGAAAAATACGTGTACATTGTACTAAGTGTTCTTCTCCCCCCTAGAACTAATTTATAGGGAAAGCTGGTGATAAATACACATTTTCTCTGTTACATGACCAGCTTGCATTCTCTTATGCATTATGGGACAGTGTAACTAAGAGGACATGCGCACAGTAAATCTGCAAAAAGCAAAATGCCCTTACCTGACTGAATAGGGATGTATTCCATCATAACAATAAAATCTTGCCAGAACCCTGCTGAATTGCCCCAGAGAGGGCATGTCAGGACTGGCCTCATTCACAGACAGCTGATCCAAAGGGAAGACCCCTAACTGTTGCTGGCTTTGGATCAGAGGTGTGTGTATAAAATGAGGTGCTAGAGTCTATTCCCCGTGAGTGAAACACATTGAAACAAAATAATTGATATAGGCACCAAAACTTGAATTATTCCTCTGCTTTTCTAATGCATGTGTTTAAACACGGTGATTCTGTGAGGCTGAGAGTATGAACTGTGCTTGGGGGCTGTGTTGCTGTGCCTGCTGCAGCTTTGTGACACAGCAACGTCTGCTTGCAGTGCTTTCATCCTGCGCTGGAAGGACAGTGATTACTCTATCATGACTGGATAATTTTCAAAGATTTTGCAGGGGATTATTAGTTTTACTGCTGTAATAAACATACAATTAAACAATGCCTCTGTATTATTGGATCCTAGTCTGCTTTGTACACAATGGATTTACAGCATGTCAGTAAATATTGGAACTGTGATGCAGTAATTAAGATTTACATAAACCTTCTCTGGGAGGAGAATGAGACATTTTTATTGTAAGACTCAGCTAAAGTGGTTGGAGAGTATCTGCTTTGTTCAAGTATAGCAATGTATAGAAAGTATCATTTTGTTCAAGATTTCGAGATTTGTTCAAGCCTTCAATATAGTATAGTCTGTACTTTGAGGGAACAGAAGTCATTCTCCAAGTCAAGGAGGCACTCCCTGACATAAGCCAAATGACTATCTAATTTGCAACCTAAGAGATAACCTTGAAGCAGGAGAACATATCTGGGAGGTCTCTTCTTCTACTAGGCTGTTACAACTTTATTCAATTTGACATACCCTATATTGCTAAATGCTTTCCACCAAACGACTGGAGCCAAGACGTTCAAACCTGACATTTGATTAAAAGCACAGCATCCTTCATTTGAAGTGGGTGAACCTTTTTCAGGGAAAAAAAAATCCCAAAAGATATTAAATTATCAATCAAACAGATAGGAGTTTAGATGCCATACTTTATGAAATAGAGCAGACTTCAGGCTTCTCAGGGAACTAGTGAGTAGAGTCCCCTGGGAAAATGCCTTTGGAGGTGCTGGGGTCCATCAGTGCTGGTCACTTGTTGAACATCACCGCCTAAGGGCACTGGAACAGCAATTCCCAAAGGTTGGAAGTCAGACAGACAAGGCAGAAGGGTGGCTTGGCTGATCAGGAATCTCCTCCTGGAAATAAGGCAAAAGAGGAAGGTATACACCCAGTGGAAGCAAGATCAGGTGACATGGGAAGAATACAGAGATGCTGCTTGCTAACAGAGGGAGAAAATCCATGCAGCCAATGCTCAATTGGAGTTGAAGCTGCCAGAAATGTGGGGAACAGTTAAAAAGAGTTTTTTTTCAAATATATTAACGACGAAAGGCAGTGTAGAAATTAGATCATCCCATCCCAGGATGAGGATGGTCACCTCACAAACAGGGACCTGGACAAGGCAGAGCTGTTTAACGCATTCTTTGCCTCTGTCTTCAACACAGATCATGGAGCAAGGGGGTCTCAATGCCCCGAGCTGGAGGACCATGACTGTGAGAATTATCAGCCCCCACCTGACACAGAAGTTTTGTGGGATCTGCTGCTCCAGCTGTGGGACTTACAAATCTATGGGCCTGATGGGATTCATCCAGGAATCCTCAAAGAGCTGCTGATGTCATTGCAAAACCTCTCTTGATGATTTTTGAGCAGTCTTGGGAATCTGGAGAGGTCTCAGCTGACTGGAAGCTGGTGAATGTTGTCCTGATTTTCAAGAAGGGCAAGAAGGAGACTACAGGTCTGTCAGTCTCACCTCAATGCCTGGTAAAACCATGGAAAAGATTATTCTGCAAGGTAGTGAAAAACACCTAGAGGATCATGCAGCCATCAGTCACAGCCAGCACAACTCCATGAGAGGAAAATTCTGCTTGTCAAACCTGATCTCCTACGACAGTGTAACCCACGTGGTTGATCAAGGGAAGTGAGTTGATTGAATTTTTTTCAGTAAAGCTTTCAATCCTGTCTCTCCCAGGATCCTTCTGGACAAAACGTCCAGCATTCAGCTGGATAAACACATCATGGGATGGGTGAGCAAGTGGCTCACGGGTCAGGCATAAAGAGTGACAGTGACTGGGGTGACCTCAGACTGGGGACCTGTCACTGGTGGGGTTCTGCAGGGCTCCATCCTCGGCCCTGTGCTCTTCAACATCTTCNCCTGGATGCAGGACTCGAAGGGAGACTAAGGAAGTTTGCCAACAACACCAAACTGGGATGAGCTGCTGACTCCCTCGAGGGCAGAGAGGCCCTGCAGGGAGACCTCAACAAAGGAGAGAGATGGGCAATCCCCAGCCGTGTGGAGCTTGACAGGGGCAAGTGCCGGATTCTGCAGCTGGGATGGGGCACCCCTGGCTGTGTGCATGGACGGGGGAACGAGAGGCTGGAGAGCAGCTGTGGGAAGGGCCTGGGGGTCCTGCTCGAGGCTCAGTTGGGTGGGAGCCAGCAGTGCCCTGGAGCCAGGAGGGACATCCCTGTCCTGGGGCACCAGGCCCAGCAGCGCCGGCCGGGCCAGGGAGGGATTGTCCTGCTCTGCTCTGGGCTGGGGCAGCAGCTTTGGGCACCACAGTGTGAGAAAGACATTAAACTATTAGAAAGCATCCAAAGGAGACTACGAGGATGGGAAAGGGTCTGGAGGGAAAACTGGATGAGGAGCAGATGAGGGCGCTTTGTGTGTTCAGCCTGGAGGAGAGGAGACTGAGGTCAGATCTCATTGGGGTCTTCAATATCCTCACAAGGGGCAGGTCTGATCTCTTCACTCTTATGACCCAGCAATATAAAATGGTGAAGACAACCTTTATCAGTGCACTGTTCTTCTGAAGTTGTAATGATTATCCTTTTCAGGCTACTTGGTGGGAGTGGCTGAACTCTAAAATGCTTTGCAGTGAGAGGATTCAGAGGTGCCACAGTGATTCCCACAGGGAACAACCCACAAGGTTGAAGGACATGGAATAAGATAGGAGTAGGGCAGAAGGAAGATTTAGTTTTGTGTTTCCAGTCATAGCACTGCCAGCAAGTAGCTGCACAGTGTTTGTACTAACACTGAGTAAGACAGGATACCCTGTGAACTCTCCCTGCTATGCCACTGCGGGCACAGGCCATATAGTTCTTTTAAAAACAAGCCGGCTTATTTGGAGACAAGATTTATACAAGTGTATATGTGTCCATGTGTGTTTTCCTGCCTCTCATACCTGTTGAACCCAGGAGCCAGGATCAGGCAAAAGGAGCAGGAGGGATCTCAGCAAGAATTACACTTCCCAGCTTTGTGGAAATGGGCACCTGGGTGGGAAAGCCCTGCAAATGCCTCTGCTCAGGGAATGGGTCAGTGGGAGCCCTCATGCCAGATAATGTGCAAGAATTTGCAAGGCAAAAAGACTTAATGAATGCCCCAACTGCTGGAAAAGCTTCAGCATGAACAGTTCAGTTTTTCTTTCAATGATGACACACATCTGTAGGAAACAAGGATTTCATTAATCGTGGTGCTCACAAAACTGCACTGTTATCTAAGGCCAGGCTGAATGGACCACTGCTGAGAGACAGAGAGGAAATTGTGTATTCAAGGAAACTATATTGCTTTAATTAAAATATTATCTTTGGAGATTTTTGTTTTTAATAAGAGAAAAGCACCAGGGATCTTTGAATTAACTTTGGAATCAAATGATCTCCAGAAAGACATCACTCCCTATATGCAAGGTCTTAACTAAGTTGTCTCAGTGATCCCTTAGTGATCATGGCAGTGAGATCACAACTATTTGTCAGGTTTTCCAGAATCAAAAATCTAAAATAAGGTTTTGAATGGATGGCTGCTAATTGTTTTGTACAGCTTAGTTATTTTCCTTTGATTACAGATATACATGCTCTTGTTTCTGAGGTATCACCTCTCACTGATGGTGGGTTCATTATCGAACCTGTGAAACCAATGATTCTGGTAGGAGGAAAATGAGATTTAGAGTAAATATTAAGGAACATTAGACAGCACTAGATTTTGATTTCTGGATGGTGCCTCAGAAACACCTACCCAACTAACCAGGCTTTTTCCTGAGGAAATTTGTGTTCTCTGTCAAACATTAACATCAGCATTATAAGATAATATAACCCTTATTTTTGGCAAATTAAGGTGCTTTAAATTTTTTTATAGCTAGTGCTTTACAAAATCCATAGAACAAATTATGTAATTATTATATTATGCTAAAAATGTGGGGTTTATACTAATTATACTATAGATTCAGTCCTTGGAATTTTGCCACAGTTCTTTCTATAATACTGCTCTCCTGGGAATTGAATCATTTGGCACCTGATTGCACTAATTACCATTGAACTTCAGAACCTTTCATACAGTGAAAATTCAAATATTTAACATGCACTGGTGTTTACAGGATGAAAAGGTGGAATTTACACAGAAACGTGATATCCAATTTCTTTCTATAGCAATGCCCATAACTTAGAGTTAACCCTTATCAATATTTAGTGCAGCAGTAAATGTAAGGAGCTGACATTGGAATGTTACGATTATTATCAATAATACCTTGGCTGTAGGTGAATTTTTGTGCTCCTCTTCATTCTTTTTGTAACTTGATATGGGAGGGAAGGAAGCATTAATGAATCAGTCTATAATTACCCAAACATGCTGACCTATTTTCAAAGCTTGTGAAAGGGAGATGATGGTAATGTCTAAATATAGGCAACAGTTTTCAACCCTATCAATAATACAGAGAATTATTTTCTACTTCTTAATTCATAATAAGAATGAAATAAATGCTTCTGATGGTTCATGGCATGCAAAACTATGAACTTCCTAATCAGTGTGGTATCTTCAAGCACAGTGTTTATGTAGGAAACATATGAGATGTGTTTACACCAAGTTATTTTGTATTCAACTGCCATCTGCCATTACAAATTCACTTTTTGATGTTTGGATGGGAAGTGCTATTTTGCTTTATGAGCTTCACTTAGAGGAGAGTATTCAGTCAGAGGCCAAAGCAGAAACTTGGTGTCAGGGAGAAAAACAGAGAGGAATTTGGGAATCAGGAACACAAACAAAGACATTCCCAAGTGTCTGACCTGTAACCAGGGAGTTCTTCTGTCTTATTTTAGTTATTCTGTCAACGAAACAGGTTTTTTACTCACTCTTCTGAATGGTCCAGGTTTCTTAATTCTCCCTGAAAGCAGTCTAAATACTTTTATCTATGATGAGCACATCTTTGGTATCAATTCCTTCTCTAGCACATATAAACACCACCTTCTGAGTTCTTTGTGAAGTCATTAAGTGTGTTACTAGGGCTGATATCCATCTTAATGAATTTCTGGTTTAATCATCTGGATTAGCTAGTTTCAGGAGGCTTGACTGTTACAGAGTTTTCCAAATGTTACTTCTGTTTGTACTTGGCATTGTCCTTGCCTTATTAAATCACTGGAATGACCCCAGACCTTTTCTGTATATTGCATTAATCATTTCATCAGGTTACCATTTTCTAAGAAAACAGCCTGAGTAATTTGTGAAGATCTGTTTGTCACATAAACCCAAACTTGTCTTTTCCCAGAACTGCTGCCATCAGCACTATCTCTAAGTAAAATCAAGAACACTTGACTTTTTTCCTCATTAAAAATTAATTTGGTATTTATACTAGCATAATTTTTTCAAATACATACCACTTTGAAACAAATTCAGGTATTTGCATGTGTAACAACTGACCCATTCTAATGACCCAAGTATTTCAGATGACTGCTTCATTCAAAAATTTACCAAACCCTAGAAATAGAGAGGAAGGGCTCCTAGATCTGTCCACCACTGTTGTTCTGCAGCCTCTTTTACAGTGGTTCTGTGAGTGGTGCTTGACCAGCCCGACGTGGCCTGACTGTGAGTGCATTGTGCCTCAGTGGGGACAGTTCCCCTGCAGAACCTCAGTTTCCTGCCACCAAAGGAAACTAATGGCTCTGTTTTACCTCAGAGAGGCAAAGGGGGCAACTTGCAGGTTGTCAGGAACTTGGTCATTGCACTGCAGTCATGAGGAAGAGAACTTCTCCAGCAGGAATTACAGAAAAAATTCTCTTGTGGGAATTTGTGGGAATATGTTCTAAAGGTATCCTGGTTACTGATGTCTTCTGTCTCTCTGAACAAGCAATGGTGGCAACCAAAATTAAAGGTAGTCACAAGGTGCTGTTGCCTTAGGTTTTAACCCTTATATTTTTCAAATCCTGCATTGTCTGGCATGTATGTTTTATAGCTCGTTAGTTGCTCTTCTCTATGGACATAACAGTGCCACTCTGTACTTACCCTCCAAGGACATTCAGGCTCCCCAGACCCAAGCTTCTAAAGGGGGGGGAGCAAGCTAGGGGGAAATTGTAAAGTTTTAATTGGTAAATCTATGCTGATATGTGAATGGACCAAACCTATAAAAGTGTGGAGAACTCGTGACTCGTCGTCCATTTTGGGTGATGCCCCAAGGAGGGGCCTTTGTCTGCCCTAAATGTACCTTTGAAGGCCCTTCAAATAAATACCCACCTTTTATTCCCTTACTCCTGCCTGGCCTCAGTTTTTTGGGCTAGCCTTTTAGGCATCAGTGCCATCAATCCTTAGCTTAAAAGTCATGAACCTCAGAGAGAACGACACCTGTGCATGGGAGGAGTGGGGTTGAACAGCATTTATGATTCTGAGTACAGCTCAATCAGACCGTACATCAAAAAAAAGTCCTTTCCCTGGGCATGAACTGAATAAGTATTTATTTATTGCAACAATCCAAATACATATAAGTAATTGCTAATGCAGCATAGATGCTTCTGACGTAGTGCTGCTTCTGGACTAAATCTTCAAGAGAAAAGTCAAGAGAAAACTGATGAGATATAATGCCAGGCACAGACTGTAAAACTGTTTGTCTACTGTGCATGTATAGCCTTATCCAAATCACTTTTTCACCAGAAATATTAATAAATATACTCTTCCCAGACTACAAATAATAGTATGCATTCACATAACAACTAAGGAAATTAGGGATTAATAGTCCTTCAGGTGCCAAGGGCAGTTTTGTTAGTTTTCTTTAAAGCAATTTCTTAAGAAATACTTGTGCTGTTTCACAACAAAAAAAGAATTAGTTGAACAGCTAAACAAACAAGTGTCCTGCAGCAGGCTCTGCAGTGGTGAGGCTTTAGGGCAGTCAGGGAACCAGGAGGTGCTTGCACTCTCACCAGTGGTTGCACCACCATGCTTCTTACTGTTGCTTAATCTGGAATTTTTTCAGGACTTCTGTTTTAATGATAAGGAGAAAAATGCTAAATCAGAGGTATTTTAAAATGTATATAAGGTTCAAATTCAGCTTTAAGAATGGTAAATACACATTACTGACTTTCTGCTGTCTCCTGACAAACTGGAGCATCTCTCTATAGTCACTCATGTATTTGATGCCCTGTCACTTTGTTCTCCTTTGGCTTCCCCAAGCTAGATTAATTGGATGGCTCTGAAGCATTTGGGGAGTATTTTGGCTTTTGAAAATGTGCTCCTTTTCAGGCTGCATTCCAACCTTTTCTCTCCTGCTTAATGACCCATTCAAAAAAATTACCAATTAAATTCTTAGACTAGATTTACATAAGATCATTAGAGTATTCCAACTCCTTTACTTTAAAATATTCATGGCAGTCTCATATTGTTGGCTTCACAAAACCAATTTCAGGCAAAACTCCCATCAGCTTCACTGAAGGACAGCAGGGTAAGCTCTAATTGTCAAAAACTCACAAGCTTCAGCTTCAGGAGCCATTCTCCACATCAAGCACCAATTCTGACAGTGCTTCAGTGCGCATTCGGCTCAGTCTGTGGAGCTGGGGAGAGGCAGGCTAGACGCTTTTTATTGTCCCCAGTTTTTGAGAATAAACTGAAAACACTCGCTGACTTAAATCTCAGCCTATGAAGACTTTTCTGGAAATCACCTGGGTGCAAAACTTCACTCAAGTTGCAGCTTGAAAAGTAAAGCATTGTATTAAAGATTGTGTGCAAGATCCGTAGCTTACTGGTCTATTAAACTACTTGCTTTGGACAATTTTAGAAAGGAAAGAGATGTTGTCCTGTGAAAAGGTGACTTGATTTGTCCACAGAAACAGTAGAAAATCTTCATGTAGGGGTTATCTCTTACCCTAGGCAGGGAAGTTGTGTTCAGTGTTATAAATGGGTTGAAGCCAGTTGCAATTCTGCTGAGTTATTTGTTAAGAGTTAACAACAGTTGGGGGTTTGCGTATGTTCAGGCCATGGAAGGTGGTACGGTGTGACACTGAGTGCCATACTGACCCGGACACTCTAGATGGCGCAAGGGAGGCCACTCATGCTAAGGGTGGAACCTTCCAGACTGTTCCAGGCTGTTCCACTAAAGCACTGATGTCACCGCGATCCAGCGAAAGCCAATCAGAGGAGATCCCTGGAAAACGAGCCAATCGGGGTTGAGACAATTGGACCAATCAGCCAGCAGATTCAGCCAAACGCGCCAATGGGAGAGCAGGGCCCGGGTATAAAAGCGGGCTGGCCCCTGGCTCTCGGTCCTCGTCTCGTCGGAGTGCTGGAGAGAGAGCACCCAGTGTCGCGATAGCTGCTGTACCGGGTCTGCCTTGCCATGATGAGCAACGAGACCAGCTCACCACTTCCGTCCCTGCTTGCCATGTTTCAATAAAAGGGTTTTGCTTTGCAACTCAAGAGTGAGTCGTGTCTCGACACGCCTCCTCCCCGTCCTTGACATTCAGCACTAGTGCAGTGTAAGCAGTGTCCTGGGGGAACAGCAGTGGGGTCATCAGCTCATCCTGCAGGGCAGCAGCGGGGAGAGCATGCCCAGCACCAGCCTTGGAAAGGCTCACTCAGGGCTCACAGCAACAGAGCAGGAGAATTTGAATCCTTTGCTTTTGACAGCAAACTTTGTGTTGAGCTCCTGCACTCTACAGAGACGGAGCCTGCAGCAGCTGCCTGGGGCACTAAACATGCTGTGGGCATCCTTGTGGAAGAGCACTTAACTCTGGCCTTGTTCCTTGGAGTGTGTGCCAGCTCAGCAGTGCACAGGGCCTCCCGTTCCCTCATTCCTCTTCAGCTGCTTCTGGTGTTTGCGCCCAGTGAGTCCAGATCCAGAAATACCTTGCTTACTCTTGTCCATTCTTTCCTATTCCACTATTCCTGGCTTAATGAACAACCCAAGATGCAAGAAAAAGTCTTTGGAGAACAGTATGATGTAAAATGTCCCACCATCTTAAAAATTTGTTGCTGAAGAAACTGTGCTTGCATATATTTTTAAAATGGAAATGAATAATTTAAGGCTATTTAAAATATATGAATGTAACTTTAATTAATTTGGTTTTTGTGTACATTGCTTGGCAAATAAAATAAGTCTTGAGGGGCTCTGTTTTGTTAACAATACTTGCTTCCCCCCCCCTTTTTTTTTATTAACCCAGAAGTAATTTTTGAAAAGGCTTTTCATAAAATTTTAATAAAGCTGAAGCCTTCCCTTTGTCCTGCCTCCACACTGTGCATTTCAAAGCACACAGGAGCTCTTGGCTGTGCCAAAGGCAGGTGAAGGAGAGTCCTGCCTCAGCCACTGCCTGGCACATGGCAACCCAGGGAGGGCAGAGGCAGCCAGCACTGCTGCTGTGGCCAGGGCTGTCCTGGGCGTGACTGGGAGGTCATCACTGCAGGTACTGCAGAAACTGGGGGTGACTGGGAGAAGGCAGTGGGCAGCGACCACAGCAGCCTCCTCAAGCTGCACTTGATGGGTAACCAGCTGCAGGATGGGCAGATTTGGAAATGATGCAATTTTATCTGTTTTTAGGGCCTTTTCAGGGAAGGTGTGCTGGATACTCTACCCTGGGTAGTTGACAACACATACTGTAATGTCTGTGGTAATGAATGACACCTCGATAAGACAGTGGTCAGTCAGAAGAACAGCTTCTGAAGTGCCCTCCTGCTGGCTTTTAAGGGTGTGAATATTCAGGCTGAACTTGCCTTCCAAGGTCCATTGAGTGTAGGCCCTGCTCTCAAACTCATCTGCAACAGTTTTCTTTTACAGACATAATTAAATACCTGTTGAGTCAGAATGTGTGGCTGACAGGGATGTGCAAAATTGAGGCTGAATCCCTGTTGTGTTTAATTGGGTGCCAGGACAGGATCGGAGCTCGTCTGTATCCCAAGCGAATGCCGTGCCTGTGAAGCCACAGAGCCTCTTGGCTTTCTCTTCTCCCAGTGCTGTCATTAGAGGTTGAATAAAAAAAGTGTTTTTTCCAGTGTTTGTCTGTGGTAAGTGAAAGCAGCAGCTTGCCTACTCTAGTTCTAACTCCTGTGGTAACTAAAATTAGGAAAAAACTTGTCTAAAATCTTAAAACTAATCTGAGGTATAAAACCTGATAAATTATTTGTCTTCATAGAAACTATGGGGAGGCCCAGCATTGCCTCTTTGTCTCACAAGGATTTACTTCAGCACTTTAACATTTAGCACACTTGTATTTCTGTGCAGAGCTTGTGAGCTCTGGAGGGTGTGACAGTGGCAGGCGGGGCAGGGTTGGCAGGGAGGGAGGACAGGAGCAGTGGCAGCCCTGGTGCTGGGGGCAGCAGGAGCTGCAGCAGTCGAGCACACAGCCCAGTTTTGTTCCTGTCCCTGGAAATCTTGAGTGTAATCCTATCTGCGGTTCCTCTAAACAACTCATGTTTTTTCTGTGTGAGTGGAGAGCAGCAGGATGAAAACACAGTTGTATACTCTTGATAAATTGCTCTGTTTCTCCTCTCTTTGGATTAAGCAGTGCACTGAATTCAGCTGCTCTCAAGGACAGCGCCATACTGAGAGGTATCTGTTCCATTTTATCCTCGCAGCTCAAAGACTGGGGTATTTTCATATACCCTTAAATCTAATTTTCCATCTGCTTGGTATTTGGACTTATTCTTATCCTGGTTTTAAGGACATCATTCAAGAACCTCCACTTTTTGCACATTGCAACAATTTTTGGAAAGCAGGTAGAAGAGGTAGGGTAGGAAAATGCTGGAGTTGCAGGTCGCACCAAGGATTAAAAATCCTAAATTTAATGGCTTAGCCTATACTTGACAGTGATAGTGTTTCTGCTCCTATGGTTAATTAAAGATAATATTAATGCTTTAGAAACTAATTCTGGTAAATTCGGAAGTGTTTTTATATAGTTGTATATTTTTGATGGTATCTGTTGAATGAGGTTATTAGATCAGCAGAGTGCAAGTGTTGCTATAAATGCCTGTAGAAAAGGTATTTTTGGTGTCATCGGCATATAATCTGATATTTGGATGAAAGCAAAAATTATCTGTAGATCACTAGGTAGGAAATTATTAACTGTCAATCATGTGTCCCAGGTTGATGCTCAGATACTCCATCTTTTGTTCCTGTTTGCACAAAGTCTGACATTATTGATTTATTTAGCATTTTGATATTAGCAAATATATATGTCTGAAAGAAGTGGTCCAAAAGGTAAACACAGAACACAGAGATTTGTATAGATGACACAGGGCAGGCGAATGGTCTTGGCTAACAGAGCATGTCTGACTGATATTGCATATCTGAAATGAAACCATATGGTAGGACCGTTGTTTTTTTGCTATGAATAAATAAATAATCCTCTCTCAGAAGCAATATTTCCTAGTACCAAGCCAGAAGGAACATTTCCTTGTAAAGCTGGTTAACTTGTACGATGTGCCCTGCACTCTGAAAAATGCACAACCAATTCTTTGTATCAAACTGGGTTTGACATGTGCAGCAGTAATATTTGGCATTATTTGGTAATTTACCCATTTTAACATTAGAAGTTCCAGCTATTTACAGAACTTAAACAGTGAGCTATTAGAAGACAAACATCCATCTAGGAGCACAGTGGAAAAAACCAAAATGATGCATTTAAAATACTATTTAATAAAAATTAATTCTAAGCCAAGTGTGACAAACAATTGCCAACATCTCATCCTCCCATGTAGCCCTGACTTGTAAACTCTAATCACATCTGTTGTATTAGTATTTGTAATAACTATGCTCATGACAAATGATCACATCAAATTTTAATAGCTTTCCTAATGTTCACAAGAACGATTGCATAATGAGGTTCCCTTCTCTTAAATGTGTTGTGTGAAAATGTTGTGTGCAGTTACGGCCAAAAGTCAACTCCTGGCAGAGCAACTTTCTAAACAACTACTTACAGAAAAATCTCCTTAGTGAAGGAGGTAGGGGCTATGAGCAAGCTCATAGCATGCTTCCAGCAGGAGCTTAGAGCTTTCTTACTACAATTCAGTTTACATGGTCTATGTAAAAGCAAAGTAAAAGACAATACCAAAATTAAATCAGGAGAATAATGAAGAAAAGTAATGACTCCCGATGTTCTGTATAATCAAAGCACTGCTTCTTGCACTGTCAGAAATTTTTTGCATTATATATTCTGTCTATACCATTAATGCCTCAATTTTTAAAATGAAATCATACCTAAGACCTATCACAGGACCAAAAAGTCTGCAAGAAGTTCTTTGAATTTGCTAAGTAACAAAAGCAGGGTGGGAGTCTCTCCTGTGAAGTGAGGTTCCACTTGCACTAAGCACAGAGGTAGGGATTGCACAGGATCCACTGGAATGTCATGATGGCTTCAGGAAATGTGGCTGTCACCATATGGTGGCAGCTGGCCAGTGTGACCTTCATATGCATTTTACTTCCGAATAATACAGGATTCAGCTATTCTGTGTGTTGTTTGATTTTCTGTAACATACTAACTTCGCAACCACATTGCCTAAGTATTTCAAATGTAAACTTTCTGGGCGGTTTGAGCGCTTATCAGAGACTCTGAGGATGTGAAGAAAGGCCCATTTGGAGTTGTCCTGCATCCAGGCTGTGCTCGGGTGAGCTCCTTCCTAGCACAGGGCTCTCGTGAGCAGCACACACTGGCTCAGAGGATCCTGACTTCCCCTTGGTGCAGAGAAACTGAACAGGGATAGCTGTGTGTGCTCAGTGGGGCAGGTTCTGATCCCTGTCAGACCAGTTTATATCTGGTTATTTAGACTGGTCTAAAAAAGACCACATTCTGGTGGCTTGATCTACCCTGTGCAGTACTAGAAGCTGAATTCCTGATAATTTTGGTCCTACTATTTTTATTACAGAGAATCTGTACAAACGGTGTGTTTTTATTTTGGCAGTTCAGTCCTGTGTTATTTAGGGGCTGCAGTAATACTATGACAAAGTATAGGAGCAAAGATCAACAGCTGATGCTTGAACTCTGCAGTGAACCTGCTTTCTATAATCCTGGAAATACATTCTTCTTTATGGTGTTACATTCAGAAAAGCCAGTCAAACGAGGACTTGGGCTGAAAAAGAAATGCTCAAGTAGAAAGAAAAGGAAATCCTGGGTTTCCTGGGCTTCCAAAGCATACTTTAAAATGCTGGGAAATAGTCAGTGTCACATTTTTCTGGTGTAGCTCAAATATAATAACTAAATACAACCTAAAATATTTTATTTAGGATATGGACTCTTCAAACATATACCTAGGTCAAGACACCAAGATGGTGTGAAAACTGTTAAGGTGGGATTGACTGAGAGGCTGCACTGTAGCAAGGAGGAATCCTGCAGTGAACAAAAGACAACAGAGCAGGAAATTCAGGATAGCAAAAGCCAATGCTTGCCTGTGGGCTGCTTGTGGGTAGGGCCAGACATGGCACTGCTGTGGTGTGGGGCTGCCACTCACCCACTGTCCAGGACACTGCCAGGTGCTGCACAAAGCCTGTGCCCTGGCAGCTGAGCAAATGAAGGAGGTTATGTTTTCTCAACCTGCTGATTAAATCCATTCAGCTCCAATGCATTAAGGGACAAAAGGCTCCTCGTTCTTTCTTTAGAGTTTGATTTGGGAACGTGTGTGTACACATGCAAATTAGAGATACACACATGGCTTTCACACTCATGGATATAACATGTTGCATTAAATTGCATAGCCTGCTGCTAAGTCTGTTTATCATCAAGCTCCCTGAGGCCCCACTCGTCTCTTAAGGACTTATTTTTACTTTCCAAACCACTGAACTGCTCTGACTAACCAACCTCATTTAAATTAATCTGACAGATGTGAAAATTTCTTCCTTTTTGCAGCCCCAAACCCAGCTCAGTTGTGCAGGAGCAGCTTCCTTATACATTTTAAATGCTATAAAAAAACTCACTGATATCTTAGAGCAGGGCAATCTGGCAAGCCTGATGTCCTGGGGGTGGTCCCTTTGGGACAGCTACACTGAGCCCAGTAAGAGACTGGCTCTGTCCAGGCTTGCTCTTTCACCCCAGCTCCAGCCTGGCACACGGATGGCCCACAGGAGTATTCTCTGCAGATTAATCATCAGCAAGCAGCCTGGGCTGCCAGTTTTGAGGCACAATAGAGTAATTTATAATTAAATTATAAATTTAGAGCCCTGCTGCTCTAGCTGTCAGGGGAATGCAGAGATATTCCAAAGCTGGGACTACTTTTCAGGTGGGGTGGTCAGAGGGAAACAGACCATATGCATTAGAGGGGAATGTTGGAGGCTTAAAAAAACCAGAGGTTATTGCTGTGGAAGAACTAGAAAGGAGAAGAAGGCACATGGAAAACATCAGAAGTGGGAAGCAATGGCCTGATTGAATAGGTTGAAATCTGTCGTGGTTTCCATGCTCATTTGACAAGGCTGTCCCTGTGACAGGGTTTATTGTGGAGGAGGGCAGCATTCTGTTGCTACCAGCCAAGGAAGTTCCTACTTACTCTTTTGTCCTTTTGGCTTAGTGAAGCCAAAACCCCCAAAATTAAATTCTGTTGCATTACTTATCAACTGGCTTCTTATTGGAATTTCACAGTTGGGAGTGCTGGCATTGTACCAGGTGGCACCAGATCTGCTTTCTTTGGGAAGGGATGGATCAGCACTGAAAGCACTTGCCTGCACTTCAGGATTGCTTCTTACTTTGTTCTACAGCTCACATTTTTGGGAGTGCAGTCCTGTTAATTGAGCTACCTCATGCTTGTTTATTTGTGAATGCACAGTGCCTAAACAAAATATTTCTGGGTTTTGTCATCCTCCACAGACGGACTGAGGGAGGTCTGTGATGCACAAGCATGAGCACTAAAATCAAGAAGAGCAAACATGATATCAGCAGTATCGTCAGTCAGCTGATGAAGATTTTATGTAATTGACTATATTGTTAGTTGTCTGACCTGAGTTTTTCTGTGTCCTAAGCTTGGACTCACTGTCATGTCTTTGACTTCGAGATGCAAAGAAAGTGTCTTCAGTGAAAGCAGAGGGACATATGCGAGAACTTTTCAACAAGGGAATCAAAAAGCAAATCTCTAACGCCAACACTGTTCCTTTGCTAGCAATGCCACTTGTTCAGCAGAACACACACCTGATCACAGCAGTTTAAAAAGAAACAAAAAATTGCTTCTTCCCTTCCCCCCAAATATTTTTTTTTATTCTGCTGGATCACTTATTTTGGGGGGAAAACAAAAAGAGAATTAAAAAATCAGCCCAACTAGACATTCTGAGCATGGAGAGTTTTAAAGAATAGTTTCTAAGTTTAGCAGCTAATTTACAAGATCTCACAAAGCAGTGCTGGGTGACTGCAGTGACATGGTGCTCATCTTTGCTTATTCCTCAGCTTCAGAGAAGACCAGATGAAAAATAACCAGTTCAAGATGGAGAATTTGTGGCTTTAACTACCCCATATGGTTGAAGAAAAAAGTTGTACAATCTGAAAATAGGTAAAAAAAAAAAGAATAGACAAAAAAAGAGGAACACGATGGCTGTGTGCTGGTAGTAAAAACAGGAATTGTGGGGTTCTGGACACTGTTTCTTGACAAATCCTACAGGTTTTCTGTATAAAGTGACCTAATGACTGAGTTTGCTTCCTTCATTGGTAATATGGGGTCACTCCCAGCATGTTTGGAGGCTTAACTCATATTTGTAAATCTCTCAGATTGAAAGTGCTGTTGGCACATAGTACTAATATTAATCAATAAATCATAATTGGGCTCTGTGTATGTCTCACAGCTGGCACCTGAAAACCCAGGGATTTTGGATGGCTATCCCCTAAAATAAACTTCGTTTGACAGAACAGGAAGTTTTAAAGTTGATTGTTTGGCAAGGGTGGTCCTTGGAGAAATATTCATGGACTAATAACAGATTTTCTCTCGGTAGATTTCAGGAAAACTTCCAAAAGATTCTAGAGATTTGGGATATCACTTTGTAACTGGGACAGTTTCACATGAAATCCCTGAGTACACTCCCAAACCATGCCAATGTGAGTGACATTTCTCTTTGTGCCGCTGCAGTACTGCCCTGAGCTGATTACTCTGAGAGGCATTTCTGTAACCATCATGGAGAGAAGTCTGTGAAGTTTATGTTTCTTTGAAGCCAAATGAACTTAAATACATAATGCATTTTTAAAAGGCTTCTCCTTTTATTTGGTTTTTTTGGTTGTGTTTTTTGGTTTTTGATTGGGTTGGGTTTGCGTGTGTTTTTTAGGGATAGCATCAAATTTCTTCTATTTTCAAAATTGTGGGGAAATGTGAAAGCTGGATTGTGCTTCTTGTAATAGGTATTGTATTGGTGTTACATTAGGAGAAGAATTACAAAATGAAGATGTATTTTAAAAGGAAGGTTTCATTTGGGCGTGAAAAAGTGTATTTCAATTTTGTTTTGATACTGCTCATGAGTTTTAATGCAAGTGTTTAAAAATCAGTCTTTTACAAGTTTAATTTTTGTTTCTTGTTACATATTGCACAAAACAAGAGAGAATTGATGAACTTCATTGGGTACCTTGTGCCTTAGGTTCTTCTTGTGCAAGCTGGGGAGGAATATTTATTTCATATATACTGCAGATACTTAATTCATTTATGTTTGGAGGGTGTTTTCAGCTCTTTGAATAGAAGGGCAAGTATTCCTATTTCAAACATGTTGAAGAAGAACACTCTTAACAATCTATTTTTTTTCTCTGTAATTTGTGATCTGTTGAGAAACATTTTTCTGCTTAGCAGAGGACGGAAGGGAATGAATCTCTGTTTTGCAGCCCCTCTGTGGGAGCTGGAGCCAAGCAGTGCCTTGTGTGGCAAGAACAAGTATTTTACACCCCTAGCACAATAAGGATAACGAATAAATATTTTGTAGAGAGATATGAAATGTTCACAGTTGTTGCTAAAAGCCTGCAGTAGTTTGTTTTGCTAGGAATATTTTGCTGTTCAGTTTTGTGGCAGTAGTACTAATGGACAGAAATCCAAACATTATTATGCAAGCAACTGTTATGCAGATTTCTCCCCCCTTTTTTCTTTCTTTTTGAAACTGCCCCCTGAGCAACTTTCTGACACCAAAGCCTTCTAACATCTCTAAACGTTACTGCCTGAAAAAACAAACAACACTGTCACATTTGGAAAGTCAAAGCAGAAAAGTGTCTCATTTGTAGAGCGATTCATTTTGATTTTCATCTTGCTGCTGTCACTGAGGATACATGAACAACAGCAGTTGGTATTGTCAGGAGACCTAAGCAGACCTGTTTCGTTGGCTGACTTGACAGCTGTTCCATGAAAGAGATTCATGCTTACAAAATCAGAAAAGTATGAAGACCAGATTTTCTTTTTAACCCTTTCTTGCCTCACTGTACCTATGTTATGCTTTAATGAAAAATCAAAGGTAAGGATCAGGATGCTATGAAAAACAGCAGAGACTTGCTTTAGCAAACTGCCCCATGTGTCTGATGTAGCACTCCCTGAAGCAGTGTCTTTGACATTGTTTGGATCTGCACAGCTGTCTGGGGAAATTAAACACAGGGGCCTTATTCCCCTGTTACCACAAGCAGCTCATAATGGGGAAAAAGTTTACATTATTTGTCTGAAAAATCCATTTCTCAAGCAACCTGTATTCTTTTTTCCTTTAGATCAGCAAATATGCAAATATTTAAAAGTTTTTTAAAGTCTACTTTCTTTTAGTTTTCTGCTTCCGAGTTTTGAAATAAATGCTTTGTTTTAGCAGATACTGTTGCCACATTTGGGTTTTCTAAAAAGTCAGGATCACCCATTATAGTAGGTTTAACTTGGTTGTTCTGAGGTAGAGTTCCTAATACAGCATCTGTCTGCATGCTCAGCCCTTGCATTCGAGCCC
>VZRZ01000644.1:1144-34677 GCA_013398175.1 Climacteris rufus
CAGATGTTTTCAGAATGACATTACCCTGTTTCAGTAACATGGCATGGGGCACATGTTGATTTTCACAGAAAATTTCAAGCCCCAAACAAACCACTGCATCCTTGGCAATTTGTGCTTTTTCTTTCAAGACTATACATTCAGTCAGTGCCAAAAAGTTTAACAAACTTACAGGGAGTTGGATGCACTTGTCAGATGCAGCAATTCTTGACTTCTGCAGTCCTCCAGTTCTTCTGCCAGCTGGTTTCTGAATGTCTTGAAACCTTGGGATAGGACTGTCCTGATAAGTTGGTTCCTTTTCTCTCTTTCAAGATTTTCACTCGAAAGCAAAATCTTCTTGACTGTTCTCATTCACAGAAATGCAAAACAAAGCATCTAGCACAGTAAGCCACACTAAATCATGTGATATCCTTCCCCCTTTACAAATTTCAGTTTCTGCTTCCAATTTCTCTAATGGATCTCTACCCACCGGAGGTTTGAAAGGCTTTGGCAAATAGATGAATTGGTGAGTTATCCAGTGTTTTTCCAATTTAAACCTAAAAGGTTGGGAGGAAGGTTTAATTTTGCTCTCCCCTGTGGTACTAATTACTTCTCAAGTTCTCATTAAGACAGATCTAACGCATCTTTGTAAAAACCAAACCGATTTTAACAGACCCTGCAGATGCTCCAGCCTCGGCCGGCTCTCCACGGGCAGGCCCCGGGGGTGGTAGATGGCCTGGGCAGTGGCTGGCCAGCAGCGCCGTGCCCGCTGGCCCAAGGGTGGGTGGTCCCGGCCCCCTTTTTCCAACAGTAACCTGGTGAGTTGAGGTAACAACAGCTGACGAATCCAACCGCGGGACAGTAGTTACAACTGCTAAGTGTCCCTCCGGGCTGCCCCCCGGTGGGAAATCCTCTCCCCCACTCTCGGTCGGAGGTTCTGTCCCCACCCCTTCCCTGGGAAGCTCTACCCCCTGGCTCCGCCTTTTGGGGAGGTGTCGTTGACTGCAGGAGCCGCTCCTCCGACCCTCTGGACCCGGGAGAGACAAGAGGAGGGGAGGGGGTAGATGGGGGAAGTGGCAGCCAGAGTGAAGGCAAGGACTATGCCTTCACTAGCGTTGCTGTCTTCCGTGAAGGGGGAGGTGGTCCAAAGAAATCCCCCTGTGGTTCTCATTCCTTTTTTACCTGTAAAGCCTCATCCCCACTCCCAGGCACTTTCCGAAGGGTTTGCAGCGGGGAGGGGGGAAGGGATGGCGGCCGAGGTGGCGGCAGCGGGGGCTGGGGCACCCCTGTTCTCAGAGAGGGCGCCACCAAATCTGTCTCCACCTTCTCCCTGTTAGTTACACACAGTGAATCAATAATGCCCCCCCCGCCCCCATCTGTCTTCTCCTTTTTCAAAACATGTGCTCTTCTCTAGATCTTTGTGGAACAACCAAAAGTCTCACATACTGTTTCTCTACGAAGCAGTGGTCTTTTCAAAGATGAGATATTAAACTCAATATTAACTTCTCATCCATACTTCCAAATTTTGGCGACACCTGCTGGTTGTCTGATTTACAAACTGGCCAGATTAATGTAGAAAATCAAATTAATTCCGTCTTTGTAAGGAGGCTATTTCTGCCAATCAATTCTCCCCAGCTATCTAATACCCACCACAGAGGTGTGTTATCCGGTATTTTATAGGCTGTTCTAGAATGTTTACAACCCATGGTTTTATAATTATAAACAGAAATCCACAGAAATAAAGCAAAGCAACCTAAATACCCTAATGAGCTAAGAAAGAATACTGGAAGGGGTAGGATTCGAACTCTTAAGCTTAGGATCTCCGACTGTGAGCTACAGTCACTACAGCCACTGCACCAGTTGGCTGGCCCAGTGCCAAAAGGCCCAGCTGCTAAGCTAGCAACAAATTAACGGAGGGAAATCAAATCCGTGGAACTCCATGAGTTCTCTCACAAGCTCTCACGAGCTAGTAGCAAATGAAAGGCAAGTCCAAATGAACTCTCCTTGGACTCCCCGAGTCCCACACAAACCACAAGAGATCCCTTAACACAATACAAAAAAATACCACCTCCATTCACTACTCATGTGCCTCTGTGCTGAACCTGGAGAGTTCCTGGGCTCTTGGGGCTCCTCTGCCTCCTGGGCCCGATGTTCTGAGTCCCAGAGGATTGTTCAGAAGCCCTCGCTGTCCCTTCTGGAGGTGCCAAAAAACTGTTGCCTGAAAAGGCTAGCCCAAAAACCAAGACTAGTCAGGAGTAAGGGAATAAAGGGTGGGTATTTATTTGAAAGGCCTTCAAAAGTATATTTAGGGCAGACAAAGCATCCCAGGGGCATCACCCAAAATGGAAGACAAGTCACGAGTTCTCCACACTTTTATGGGTTTGGTCCATTTGCATAATAGCGTAAATTCACCAATTAAAACTTTGCAATTTCCCCCTAGGTCCCTTAGCTCACCTCCCCCTCCCCCCCATCCCCCTCCCTTAGAACCTTGGCCCTGGGCAGTCTAAGTGTCCTTGAAGACCAAGCCCAGAGAGGCACTGTTATGTCTATAGAGAACAGCAACTAAGAGGCTATAAAACATACACACCAGGAAATACAGAATTTGAAAAATATAAGGGTTAAAACCTAAGTCAACACAACTGTTACAGATGTTCCATTTGTGAGCACCAAGTAGCCTCTAATGTCAATGTCAGAAAATGCTGGTTTTGTAACTACTTGCTTACTTTCTAAAAAATCTAAAGATGAAACAGGATTGCTGTTTTTTTTTCTGAAAATAAATGCATAAATTTCTGAGTAGTTGCAAAATATTTTTAAATATTCTCTTTATTCTTAAAAAAAAAACCAACAAAAAAAAAAAGACAAAAAAGGGGCACATTAACATCACCCTACCCTTTGCAATAGAATTGCATGATAGCAGGTCTTTATAGTTTGGCAGTCTGAAAATTTGGTTATTACCTGAGAAAAAGGGTGGTACAGCCAAGAGAGTTAATGAATTATTCTTAATAGAGTTTATATAAAGAAATACAAACTTCACTATTTAACTTTGAGCAAAAGGGATATAAAAGCATAATTCTGGCTTCTACAGCGATGTTTGGAAAGCTATGTTGCACTGGACATATAAAATCCAACTTCAAGTATGACAACAATTCTCACCTTTCATTGCTTTTATGATTTTGTTTGCTATTCACACCTACCACAATACAGATATTCTCCACAATATATTACAGAAAAAGCACATTCACCTTCTTCACAAAATATCTCTCCATACTCTTACTAGATGTAAGTCTTTAAGTCCATGTTTTATGACAATTTTTTCATTGATACCACAGAAGTTTTGTGCTGTCTTCCTGCAGTAATAAAGATGGTCAATTACAAATGCAGTTGCTGAAAACAGCATCTACTAGACCTACCCTCAACAAATTATGTATTCCCTCTAACAATATAAACCTCATCACTTTTTATATGGTTTATGTATTTTCTGCTTTCTTCCACTGTGTTACATAGTTCCCACAAACTGGAGTGGTAAAACCTTTTACCATTCAATCTCTTGAGTTATTACAAAATATTATAGGAGTGTTTTGTAGGGGTTTTGTGTGTCTGTAGTTTGTGAGGTTTGTGAGTTTACATGCATGGAAGTATTCAAATACATCATTATGATTCTCTTATCCCTAGTTCAGGAGTTTTACTACTTTCCTGTATATTGTTGCAATTTCGATGATATAAAGCTGAATTCTTACTGATGTCATAAAAGGAAATCTCGGTGGTGTGAACATAAAGCAAATGGTTCATTAATATTTAGGTGGCTGGAGTAATCCATTATTCCAAAATGCCTTTTTCCATTGTAAAACTGTTGACTGGGCAATGGACGAGAAGACAAGTCTTTCCTCAGAGTGTGAGGCTTAACTGGATAGAATAGGCTGCAGTAAGTATCTAGAAAATTTCCAGAGTAATAGGAAGAAAACTCAAATTGTTCAGATGCTGCATCTTTGTCCCTGGCAGTCTATTCCTGCTGTATTACATCATACAATTAAGTGAATGCAATAGAAAATAAAACATATTGAGCCAAGCTTCTTCTACTCAGCTCATTTCTTCACTTTTTTGGTTAGGAATACATTCTGACTTGTTTCATTTGAAGGTAGGACATGATTTTATGTATTTTTTGAATAATTCATAAAATCAAAATAATAAGTGTACATTTTAAAAAATATGCAGAGAAATTATCAGCTTTTTAGTCAGCCCCACCTATGTACCTGTTCCTCACCCCAATGAAGTGTCCCGCCCCAAACATTTCTTATCTTAAACTGAGAAACTCTGGTGGTGTGCAGAGCTGAGGCCACAGCAGCCAAACCTCGGCGTTGGTGGAACAGGGCTCAGCACACCACCCCTAAGAACTCCTACTCCGGTTAGGGTGACACATCAGGTTACCCCATGATCCCTCTCAGTTACTGTTTGCATGTTTGCTATTATTGGTGAGTTTGATTATTACCTAATGTTCTGTATTTGGAGTTAGTCTGGAAAGTTCGCATCTCTTCGGGTTTTTATTGGTTCTATTATAATCTCTGTACCCCCGTTGGCTGCTTTTACCCATTTTTTCCCCCTTAAAATCCTGCTGTACCCTGTCCCCTCGCCTTTGTCCCTGGATTCGCTCCGCTTTGCTGCACCCCCGCGCTGCCACTCCTGAACCCCTGGGCCCCCGCGCTGCGGATCCCGAGCCCACGGGCCCTTCCCCCTGCACCTGGAACTCAGCAGCAAGCGGCCACTTCCTACTGCCGCTTCCCACTGCTGCTTCCCACTGTTCCTGCCTTCCCGCTGCACCTGCCTTCCCGCTGCTTCTTGCCGCTTCTCCTCCCGCTTGTTCCAGCAAATAAAACCTGGCGAATCCACACAAAGGTCCTTCTTGAAGTCTTTCCTCGCCAACTGCCTGAGAACACCGGGCTGGGATGACCCACGTGTCAGAGGGGCCGGCAGCCATAGCTGGAAACCCGTGCTTTTGGGGACATAGCTGCACGGGAGCTTCTCCCTCCCCCAGCATGCGTGGGGGAAGTGAATGCAATCGCGCAACCTCAGGTCAGAACCCAGCGGCAGCAACACCCCCCGCACGGCGATAAGAAACCTTTTTTTTTCCTGTAATGCTGCTGTTTCTTTAGAGTGGCATTATTCCCCTTGATTTTTAATTTCTGGTCTGTTTTCTTGACTGTGCAGTCCCATTACCCTGAGTTGCTAGTTTAAGGCTCCCTCACTGAGAGGCAGGTTAAGTTAAATTGAATTACAATATGTTTTCTATGAAAAATGGCCAGTTGCCCTGGATTAGATACAAATGTTGATATGAAATGTCTTTTTTATCTATTGAACTTCTAAAGCTGAAAAAACGTGAAGAAAATTTATGTTGAAGAAGTTGTATAGACATTGCTTTTTGCCCTTGAATACAAAAAGAGATACTTAATAATGAGAGGGAAAAGTTTGTATTCCTTTATTTTTTTTAGTAAACATCTACTGCTTAGGCCTAAACTTAAATTGTTAAAAAAAATTTAAAAAATAAGGCAGAGAATCAACAAACAGTTAAAAGTAAGTGTGAACCTCCATTATGCAATAAAGATTATAAATATACCCAAGGTGGGATCTTTGAATTTGTCTGAATTGTATAAAACAGGATACTAAGCATGGATCAGGCATCTAATTTAGGGATCTGGTGGTTGATAGAATAATTTTTTGTTTAATGAGATATTGTATTGTCCAAAGAGAGAGATAACAGATAGTCAGGTCTATAGAATAATTTTTTGTTTAATGAGATATTGTATTGTCCAACGAGAGAGATAACAGATAGTCGGGTCTTTCTTGAAGTTGAAATGGTTATTGCTACCTTCCTAAGAGTGCTGCATGACTCACTGTGTTTTAAATACTGTGGCTATATGTACATGTACTTCATCCTGAAATAAAACTTAACTTCTCTTACCAGGTTTATTTTGATTTATTGGGTACACAATCACAAATAAGGAATATTTATGTTATACTTCAGATTAGAAATGCAGAAAAAACTCTTCAGCTGTGCAACCAAATCTTCAAACAATCCCTGTTCCCACTGCATCTCCCTTACTTTAACTCTTTTTCCAGTTTTACTACAACTATTTTGTATTCATTTTATTATTAATAAATGTAGTGATTTTGTTGCTGCTTCTGTGAAATACCTTTAGATGCATGAATTAATCAACATGCCAGTAAGAGAGACAAATAGTCTTCCTATTTTATAGATGAGAATTCTGAATAGCAGAGGAACAGATTCCATTTGAAAAATACTCATGAAGCTTAGGAGAAAAAATGAAATTAATCCCTACATTGCTGATTTTCCAGTCCAACAATGTAGCTGACAAATACGCTGTAATCTTCTTCCGTTTTTACCTTTCTTTACCTGAACATCTGAAGTCATCCCTTTATTCACAGAATGGGTTGAGGCTGGAAAGGACCTTTCAAGGTCACCTTGCTCAACCCCTCTCCTGCTCAGTTAAGGCCGTCTCTGGGAGTGACCCTGGTTTCCTGGGGGCTGCCACTCGCAACTTCCCCAAACACAGGGCATCCTCGGGCTCTGTTAGTGCTGGCTCCTCTGGGTGAGAGAGAGTCCCAGGCTGATGTTGCAGGCACAGGCGAGAATCAAGGCCAGAGAGAAGGACCCTGGTGTGATTTCCTGCTCTTTTATTTCCCGGGGAGAGGCATCAGGGAAGGCAGGAGAGGGTCAGGGGTCCGGGAGAGGCGGTGCGAGGGTCCGGGGTCCGGGAGAGGTGTCACGAGGATCGGGAAGAGCTGCAGGCTTCAGGGACCAGAGACAACGGGTAGGGGGACAGCAGGGGATTTATCAGGATACAAGCAGGGGAGAGTAACCAATTGGGGTACAAGGATTTACATGGAACCAATAGAGAACTGAACAGCAATGAAGTTTCTAGAACTTAACCTTACAGAGAACATTAAGTAATACCATAATTAACCAATAAACTGAAACATGGTAATGAAGTCACGAGGGATGCTGGGGGAGATCCAGAAAGCTCACCCTGACCAGCGACTGTGACTCAGACAGTGGCAACCTCCGGCTGAATCCACCAGTCTTGGGGCTGTGGGTTTTGCCACATATGCTGCCAACAGCTGTCTAGAGTCAGTTGACCCTGACCATGTCCCGACGGTTTTTGAATACCTCCACAACCTCTCTGGGTAACCTGTATGTATGTTCATAACCCTCAGAGTTAAATGTTTTCCTCTGTGTTCAGTCAGAGCTTCCTGAGTATCAGTTTGTGCCCATTGCCTCTGGTGGTGACAGTGGAATGATTTTCTTGTTGTGTTTACAAACTGTAGAGTAAATTTCACAGATACAGATAATTTCAGCTGCAATGAAAGTGCACATAATATCCAATGAGGTTGTATTTTCTTACTTCTAGTCTAAATTTGAGCCAGTATCTCCAGGGGAATACTTTTTCTCCCTTATAATCTGCACTAGAGAAACTAGTCACTCTATTAAGGAATTCAGATATCAAAGGAAAGAAATACTTAAAATTGCTTTGTTTTGCAAATCTTCCTTAAATTAATTGCATGGACCTTAACAACAACAACAACAAAGATTATTTTTGTTATCTATAGTTAACTTATAAATGTAAAGTAATACGTAAATCTAATACACACGCATATTACACTACCTAAGATAAATGTGAATGCATTTGAAAAATACTTGGGAAAAAAAATTATCTTCATTGATGTTACAGCAGATGGGTTTCTGCAAAAGATAAGAGCTCAGTTGGAAGAAGACCAGAGGCTATTTTTGACATCCTTGTTAGAGGGACAGATATACCACAGTAACTCTTCAACTAAAATTCACTTAGCCTTGAGTGATGTTTAGTAAAAATCAATTTGGAGTTCAAATGAGTTCAACAAATGTATTTTGTGTATGTTTTCAAGGTTAGAATTCTAGCTCTTCCTTTTATGTTGTGAATTTTCTATTAAAATGTATATAATTCAGTAGTGAAGGATTTAATTCTTGTGGTGGGAGATGTTCACCCTAGCACAAATATTTACCAGAAAAAAAATCAAGTGCTCTGCCTTGGTATCAACATTGTTAATCTTCATAAAAAGTATTCAGCAATGCATCTAAACTTTGCTATCTTTGCTATAGTAAGATTTCATTTTAGTGGAATAGTTTCTTAATAGAAACACTTATTTGGAGCAGAAAACAGGGTACAAGCAAGAAAGAGTGGTAGCTCCTTGAAGCTGTTATGGCTGTTTCATCAGCTTTATTAAGGGTATTATATCCGAGTTATGTAGGTTTGCAGGTTATCTGCATTCTAAATGTGAAAAGGGCTTGGAAACTGATTTTTTCCTGACTTGTGGAAGAATATATTTTGTCAGAGAAAGCTTAATAGATTTATTACATGAAAGCTTCACATATTTGGAAATGTAATATATTCATTGATTAAGGACTTATATGATGACAGTATGAGTTATTATTAATCTCTTTAATTTTGGAGGAGTGTGTGCAACAAAAATATGAGCAGAGGCTGCTAGGTTTCAGTCAGGATAATGAAGATATGACTTGAAGTTGTAAACTGAAATGTTGATAGTATAGAGATTTTGGCAGAATGCTAGAAATACTGAGGAAAGGGGGAAAATAATCTTTCCTTTAAAGTTATTTCAAATCAGTGAAACATTGCCTATGAAAATTGTGACGATTGTTGCCTAAAGACAATTGTTTCAGTTAAGTGAGTTTCTTTTGACTGTTCTGTCACATGAAAATGGGAGATTTGCTCACACCCTTTGGGTTTGGTCGGTCTGTCAGTGCCCCAGGAAAGGTGAGACCCTTGTGCCCAGTCTGTCAATGTCCTGTTATGGGGACCCATTAGTGAGCAGTTCACTGGATCAGAGGGTTGCTCGACTGACTTGTGCAGAGTCACACTGAACAGAAAGATCCCCTCCTTGGTTCCCACACCTTTACCCGCTGACAGCAGCTGCCAGTGCTCTTAAAGGACTCACATTAACAGATCACAGAATAACAGTCTTTATAAAACTCTGACAGGTTAAAGTTGAAGGATTGCCAGTGATGATACCTGACTGTAAAAGCATATTCAAAACAATGTATTAATTCCAAGCACTATACACAGACAATTGCTAATGCCCAATAAAAACTGGCTTGAGACAATCATTCAGCACTCTCAGACAATGGTTCTTACTCAGTAAGCCTCCCTATAGGGGAAAAAACAGGTTCAGCCTGTCGACTGATCCTAGAAGTTATGATGGAGCCTTTAAAGATGCTTAACCCCGCTTTCTCGAGGTAGCTTCAGTGTCCTTTATGCGAGCGAAATCTCTGCCGAGGCGAGTTGCAATGGTTTTACAACTCTCCCAAAGGACAGAGTTCTAGCTACCGCAGATGACGTATTTCTGCGGGCTCCTCTAGAAATGAGAGTTACCCCAGGCATGGAGTTCTAGTGTCAGTGAGAATAAAAGGCTACACAGAGGGCTCTTCTCTGGGATAAGAGCCTATTTATTACAAATCCAGTGTTGCGTTGTGAGGGTCCAGGAAGGGAGTCCAGAGACATCCAGGTGGCTGGAGTAACCCAGAAGAAAGAGAGCGAGGAAGCTTGCACAGGCTCTTTTAGAGGGAGGTGGGATGAAGAAACACCCAATGGAAAACTGCATAGTTCAAAGTGATCAGTGGAGGGGAGAGCTTCCCAGGGCATAGCCATATATGGGACCTAAGGTATGGATACAGGTAACACAAGAGAAATATGGGGTTTCACCACAGCTCAGGCAGGGAGTTCAGATATTGGAGGGAGAAAGTTGAGGGCATTGCCTTGGCTTTCTTCCCACCAGTCCTGAAGCTCAAAAGCAGTAGCTTCTGCCAAGTACGCTGCTACAAGCCTTCCCTAACTTTTCCCACTCTTAACTCGCTTTTATACTATTTCTTTATGTCTAGGTGGAATCTGAGTGACTTTAGCCATACCTCTCACTCAGTGAGGGGTGCTTGTAACTTTGGGGTGGGTGCCTCAGTGTAGTATGTGAGATAACCTTGGAATGGGGACACGCATCAGTCCAAGGAGAGTGATGGTTGCAGATTCAACAGCAGGACATTTTCCTTTATCTCCCTTGATATTCAGCTGCTGTGCAGTTTATCAACTAGAAAACACCACCAAGTTCCCTCCTCTGCAACGGTTTTAACAGAGCCTGGCAGTGGTGTCTCCACTCCACTCCACTCCACTCCACTCCACTCCACTCCACTCCACCCTCCATCCAGTCCCCTTTAGATTGTTTTGTGTGTGGGAGGTTGTGTATGCTGGCTGAATTCCATCCAGGGAATAGAAACCATATTTTTCCTATAATTTCTGTACTGTTATCTTTTTACCTTCAGTCGTCTTCCCACACTGTTGTCTTTCCAATCTTTTTCTATTCATTTTGGAGATGAACAAGCGTAATGAATAGAATTATTGCCCTAACTGGCATATCTCATAGCCGTAATTCCAGAGAAAAGAAGGTGTAATGAGTGTTCACAGAAGAATTCTGAAAAATTAGTAGGTATCATCAAAGCAAAACAATAACTGTAGTGATTACACATCTGACCTGTTTTCTCCACTACTTATTCTATGTATTGATTATGCTGGAGATGTAAAATGTGACATGCTTCACTTAAGTAACTCTTTGTCTGCTAAACACAATTTAGCCTCATTTTTTATTTGTACATATGCCTTAGAGGCTGTAGAATCAGAACAATGAGACACTGATCCAGAGCCTATAAATACAGTGAACCTTGAAGTTTTTCTCAGTTTAAATATGTGATCACCTTCTTGCAAGTTGAGTGCATGAAAACATCTCAGAGTAGAGCTGAATCATAATTGAGAGGTCAATATTACTATTACTAGCTATCTGATTATTGGTTTTCCACACCTGATTTCTAGTCATTGTGTGTTAATGACTTGAAGATTTTGATATTTTGATGACAGATGTTTGGGGAAGGAAACTGAGTAAAATATGACTAAATAAAGAGAGTTCTAACTAAGAAATTATGTGGGAAGGGAATACCATAAGGGCTGCAGTTGGGAATTCAAAGGTCAGCATGATCAACCCCACCCGAAAGTGGCAATGCTAGTGGAAACATATACACTGCTCCAGGGAGCATGGAGGGCTTGGGAACATATTTGAAAATCTTGTATGTGAGGGAGCTGTGTTATTATGGATAAATAATAATATGATCTTCACACGATGATGGTGGTGCAAGAAGTGTTTATTGCACAGTTCTAATTGCTTTTATAGTGTGATATAAATGGGAAACAGGAAGTAACTCTATTCCATGGTGTGAGCCAGTTACCTTCTATTATTCCTTATAAGGGAACAGGTAAACAATGCCTTATATGGGAGGAAACAGGGTTTCAGGGTCTGACTTGCTAACCCAGAAGGCTATCTTTCAGCTTCGTCTGAGGGCTGGATGTTTTGATCTCGGCAACAAGGGTTACTTCCAGGCACCCTATGTGTGGCTCGTACTTGTAACCCCACACTTACACACCAACACAGGTAGTATGAGAATTAAACAGAATGAACTGGAGGCATTGGCCAACTCCCAAAACGAAGATATTATTGTTTTTAGTGAGATGTTGTGGAATGAGTCCCATGATTGGAGTACTGGGATGGATGTTCAGGAGGGACAGACAGGACAGGGGAGGTGGAGCTGTCACACTATGCCAAAGGGAGAGATTTGCTTTTATAGCCCTTACAGTCAGTGGTGATGAGGTTGAGATCCTCTGGCTAAGGATTAGTGGGATTGAAAACAAAGAAATATAGTGGGTGTCTATTATCAATCGCCCAGGTAGGATATAAACACTGATGAGTTCCATTATAGGCAATTAGGAGAAATTTCTGGATCAGTAGCCCTTGTCCTTATGGGGGCAGAAACTACTATTTCAACAAATTATTCCCAGGCATCAAGTGGGAATATAATTCTGCAGTAATAAATGGGTCTTGTAAATCTTGAAGTTTGTAGAAGTTGTCACAAGTATTCTGTGGACACACTAGAAAAGAAGCACTCCTAGACTTCCTATTTGTGAATAGAGAAGGACACACAGGAGGTGTGATGGTAGGTGACTCTTGTGGCCACAGTGATCAAGAAGGGGTTGAGTTTAATATTTTCAGTGTAATGAGAAAAAATGGCAGCATAGTTGCTACCCTGGACTTCAGGAGAACAAACTTTAAACTGTTAAAAGAGTTATTTAGTAGACTATCCTGGGAATCTGCTTTTCAGAGCTTGGGAGTCCACAGGTGCTGACCAGTCTTTAAGAACCACCTTTTAGAAGCACAGGAGTAGACAATTCCACTCAGTCATAAATCAAACAAGAGGGGCAGAAAAACAGCTTGGCTAAACAGGGAACTCCTCATAAAGCTTGAAGAAAAGGAAACTCTATGATCTCTGAAAGCAAGGTCAGTCTTCACAGGAAGATCACAGAGCTGTGCCTCACATATGCAGAGAGAGGACACAAAACGCCAAAACTCAGTTAGAGTGGAAACTGGCTGGTGCTGTTTAAGATAACAAGAAGGGCTTTTTAAAGCATGTTAATAGCAAGAAGAGGTTGAATGTAAACATTAGATGAATATTTGTTGGGGATGGTCCTCTGAACAATAGGGATGAAGAAAAAATCAAGGCATTATATGTTTTTTTCTTTTTGCTTCAGTCTTAATACTAATAGAGCTTGGTCTGTCCGGTACCCTGAACTGGCACACCATCATTTTTGGGAACAATGACTCTCCATTTGTTAACACTGAAATTGTAAGGGACCAGCTGTATCAACTGAAAGTTCTGAAGTCCACGTGACCTGATGGGATTCATCCCAGTGTTCTGAAGGAGCTAGCGGATGTATATGACGGTTCACGCTATGCTGGGTGAAGAACCAGCTGAACAAAAAAGCTCTAAAGGGCTGTGGTGAATGAAGTTGCATCCGGATGGTGACTGGTCATCAGGGATGTTTCTCATGGTTCCAGGACCAGCCCTGTTCAAGCCATTTATCAGTGATCTGGATGCAGGAGCTGAATGTACCATTAGTTAGTTTGCTTATGATCCTAAACTGGGAGGTGCTGTTAACTCTCTTGAGGAACAGCAGGCCTTGCAGAGGCATCTAGATAGACTGGAGCTTTGGGCTAGGATTAATGGGATGAAATTTAACAAGTCAAAATGTGAAATGAGGATAGACTGACACCATGCTGGAATGTGGACCTGCAGGTGGGCCCAGTCAGCAGCGGGAGCCAGACACTGGCCCAGCTGGAATGTAGCTGACTCAGGGGCTGACAGCCCCAGTGACCACACACAGAGTCCTAGGCTGTTGGCGGAGATTGGGAGAGCCACAGAGAGATGGACAGGACAGTAAGGGCTAGCAGTGCACTCAGCACCATGACTTTCTGCATTTAGTCAGAAAGTACTTGTGAAATAAACTACAGCAAAAAAGCTGTAAGCTTACATCATGCTGCTTTACCATTCAAAGTGCATGTGAGATGTAATGAGCCTCTATGACTGAATTTTGCAGTGATTATACTCTTGAAATCTTATATTGAACAAGCAATAGCACTACTTCCCTTAGTTATTTCATTAAATTTTTAGTTGTTTCATTAAATTTTATATAACAAAATCTGTTATAAGCTTTATTCAGTAGTAGCTTTGGCTTAGCTTTTCACAACTCACGTGTACATTTTTTTGTGCTAGGTAACTAGAAAGTGAAATATGACAGTAGGTGCAATCTCTGATAGCTATAGTTGACTCACTGTTATAAAAAGTTGCATAAGAAATTGCAAGAATTTTACTACTCTAAGCTACAGATTGGCTAATATAAGAGAAACTGTTTTGTGAAATCTAATAAATAATAAAAATAGTGTGAAATCTCTTTACAAAAATTCAACAAGTGTAATTGGAAAAAACATTTCTTGGAATGCATATGGTATACATGAAATAAGGAAATTACAATCTGTGCTCATAATGAAATTTACAAGGTAAATATTATAGAACCAGCAGAGGTCATTTACATTCACACTTAAACTAAAAAGGAAAGGGAAATTCTAACACTGTTTACAGAATTCCTAGTTTCAGAATGATTCATTATTGTGAAAGTCTTTCACTTGTTAAAAGCATACTTTGAAAACCAGTCAAAAATATGCTTTTTTAGTTCTTCTTTTTGTAAAATTTTGTTGGTTATTCTTCCCTTTCACAAAGTTTCATATTATTTGGCACATCTTTTCTTATGGATATTATGGGGAAAAAAATTATGAAGGACAAAACAAACTTATATACTACAATAACATATGACACTTCCTCCAGGGTTTTTTGAAATATATTTTTTCTAATTAACACTATAAAAAAACATATTATTTATTTATTACATGCAGGTTAACATAAGTAAACACCATGTAAAATTTCTTGAGTGATTTTTTTCATGTACACATGTACAATAACTTGGTCTAAGGGAAGAGAACTCTGAAGCCATATTCATCCATGACAAGCAAGTAAAATCAAAAAATCTCTGTGAACATTTCCATAAATAGATTTTTTTTCTCTCTATTTAGCAAGGAACAACCAAATTCCTATCACTCACAGCAAGGTAAATAAATGAAGAAAGAAGTAAAACTGTTAAAAGACTCTGGATATACATAGTAGTAAACTGATCAATTGTATAAATTAACCCCACAAAATTAAGTTGAGATTTTGAGGTAAACTAAAGCTGATAAAAACTTATGTGACCAAGAAGAAGTTTTAAACAAACAAATCTCCATCAAGGACCTGAAAGTTGTGTTTGTTAGATAAGAAGACTTTCTAGCAGAAGCAGTGGCAGAAAAATAGTAAGTTAATAACTGAAAAGGAAGAACAAGATAATTAATTCAGATGGTAGTTGAATGAGGTAACAGTGTTCAGAACAGTATTTGCCCCACATGCAATTTTACACTTTTATTAACAGTAAACATGAAGTTTACACATCAGTTAAATTGCATATAATCCTTCAAAGAAAAGATTTAGCTTGGACAACTAATAGTGTTCACAAAATACTTACAAGTCTGCAATACTAAAAATGTGTACTGCAGATACTTTTCCACCTGTTAGCATGCATTTTACTGATAATTCAAACAGTAGTCTTTTTAAAATGGTCAGCCAATTTGAGCCAATTTTGGCCTACAGAATGTCCTGTATGGAATCACACACATTTTAATTAAAGGTGACACTGAATAACTGCAGTACTCACCACAGTAAGCTGTTGAATGCTATATTGAGTATGTTTTCACAAACCAGGAGAAATTTGGAAATAAGTCTGTAAAGATGGTTGAGAAGCCTATCTAATTGTTTTGTATTTTACATCCATTCACTTTTCTGTCTTTTTTTCTTTATTTTGTTGTGGCTTTTCTATGAAACCATTCATCCAGAATTTCAAATCTTTTCTCAATTATGGAGAAGACATGAAATAAATATGTAGTCTAAAACTTAGTAGTTGCTAAACTAGAAATTCACACAGTCTAGTAGAAGTTCCATTGACATCTACACACTGTTGTCTTCTGAGAAATTCAACGTGAAGCATTGTTTGAAGCACTGTCTGACGTTCTGTTTACTCACTTGACTTTTGAATACTTGATTAATTCTGTTCTTTACTGTGTGCCCTGCTTAAATTACAACTATTTAGTCTTTTTTTAGTTAAAGTGATAAGGACTTAAAAATAGAGCTTTTCTTGTAGAATAGAGCTTTTCTCCATATGCAATTTCATGACTTAATGTCAAGACTAGCTTGCCTGAATAAAATCTGGTAATTTAGAATATAAGATAGTGTCTTAACAGTTATCAGCATTTTTAGACCACTTTATAAGTTCATTGGGTTTTGGTTTGCGTGTCGGGTCTTTTTTCCTTAGCTGGTTGGTTTTTTTTTCTACTTAGACATACAGAATTATAGAACAATTCAGGTTTAAAGAGATATCTGGATGTCATCTGGACTTGCCTTCTGCTGGAAGCCTCCCTAGGTAATGAATATAGTTGAAACTATATCAGAAATTATAATATTTTCGGGTACATTTCCTTCAATATTCTGTTCAATAGTGAATCTTTAAGTAAGGACCATAAGAAATAAGACTTACCGTATTTTTACCTTTGATTCTAAGGAAGACTTTTTTCATACAATAAATCTTAAATCTATACATAGCTTCATACTGCTGAATTTTTGACTGAATAAGAAAGAAACAGTAGATATTTTCTAACCATTGCCTATCAGGAAGTATCTTTGCAACTGTCTGTACTATTAATGCTTCTCTTTGCAAGTCCATAGAAAGAGTTCCTTACAAATAATAACCTAAATCTACAAAGCAGATGCAGATTTATCAGCATTTCAAGAGACCACGGTCTTAAAATGTATCATTTTATGAGTTTCAAACTCCCAATGCTACATACTTGAAAGAAAGAGCCTTTTCGCTTCGAGTTCTGCTGAGACAAGATGCACATATAATGCTGCTGAAGTATGTGTGTGCACAGAAGAAAATAATAGGCCAAATTCTATTTTTAATACGCAAGTAGACACCAGTTCATGACCCATTAGAATTCAAGCAGAGACAGGTAAAGTAAATGGAAGAAAAATCTCTAGAAGTGATGACATATATTGAACTATGTTCTGCTCAGAAAGTTCCCTGAGCTGAAAATAGCCAGAGTTTGGAGTACTAAGGGGTGGGGGGCACTATACTTTTATGATTACTCTTTTTTTACTTTCTCAGGCACTGTTTTTACCTCCACTGCATTGAATGATAGTACTCCACAGGATACTGAGCAACATGAACCTTTATTCTATCCCTGTATGGCTGTCCTTATGATGTCATATAAAGTAGGAGGTTATTATTTGAAAATTAGGTGAATTAGACATAGCTAGTTTAGTTTATCATAGTAGAGCACTAGCTATTTTTGTGATTGATGTAATTTTGTTTAAAGATGTGAAATGTTTCAAATGCTTCAAAATCCACACAGAGTTAATTTGTCTTGAGATGCATTCTGCATTGAAGTAGTTTGAGAAGAGTGGTAGGCAAAGCTGAGGACAGCTCTGCAACATTTAGGAGAATGAGTGCTTAATGTGGTAGTTGATCACTGAGACACTAGTAAGCAGTGTCCTCCTGCTTGTTGAACTCAGCAGTCACTCCTTACTCCTCTTTTCTGTCTCTCCCCCTTTCTGCTGCTGATCATGGAGCTCTGCTATTGAATTAAAATTTCAAGGATATATCATGAATAAAGGAGGATTGGTGGAAAGACAAAGCAGGGTTGCTCACTGTAGTGATTTAGCCCTGGCCAATGGCCAAGAACCCACTAGAACTGCTCTTTTCCCCTTCTGAAAAAAACTGTGTTACTAAACCATGATAAATGCTGGCAGAGGAGCAAAATTAGGCTGAGACAAGGTCAGTGCTTCTAAGTGATAAAGTGAATTTATTACAGAGTCAAAGGAACAAGCAAAAACAAAGGAACAGCTCCTAAACATTCTTCCTCTGCCGTCCTCCCATCCCGCCCTCCCCAACAGCAGTCTCACGAACTTTCGCTTCTCCCAGATCGTAAGGGGAACCCAGGGAGTGGGTTTTTCTCTAGTCAATTTAGTCCTCAGATGCTCAGGTGTTTCCTCTTCTTAGCAATTATACCTGGAGGGATCTCTCTCTCTCTCTCTCCTTTGGCACCATGGCACGTTTGGCAGAAGTTGGCATGCAGCCCGCCCGAAACTGCAGTCGCTGTTTTCTCCCAGATCAGGCTGATCCATACTTAGGGTGGGGGTGACCCAAAGCTTCTTTACCTCACCGACTCCTTCAGTATAAGCCTTCTAGGACTAGAAGCAGTCACTGACTGTGTGCATTCCTCACCAGACCAAAACCTTTTCTGTAGGAGATCACTCCCTTCTGCACCATCTCCGCTCCAAGTTTGATTTAAGTTTCTCACCACAGGCCACGAGAATGTCTCAGTTTGATAATGCAGGAACCTCCTCCCCCATCACTCCTCTTCTTTGGCAGACTGGCATCGTTTGCTGGCTTTCATATCTGATGTTTCAGTTGTTTTTCTTAGTTATTTGCTGTACTTCTTCTCCTCTGCCTAGCCTACACATACGTGACTACATGGCACGCTTGTGCATACTACAGAGATTGCTTCTTGAATATACTGTCACAGAGGCGTTTCTGTCCTTCCTAATTGGCCCAACTGTGGAAAACAGCACATCAATCTCCCAGGAGCCGCCTGAGATAGGCCCTTACTGAACAGCTGTGGAAGCTTCTGGAAGCTCCTTACAGGAGCCATCTTTTGACCCCTACCACACCCAAAAAGCTAGACCCCCCAAACTTCTCAAACCACCACACTCACCAAACTCAGCAGCTCGCAACACAGATTGTGTCCCTTTTGGGGTGATTAATTCCTCTGGCCATACTGTCTCCCAGCCATTTTTGACAACATTGCCCTTGTTTTGAACTCATCTAGCATTTATTTCTCCAGTGCTCTTACCTGCTCTTAAGTCACTGAGACAAAGAACTGTCCACTGCTGTGGAGTGGAAAGAAATTTGCCTAGGCTTCCTATCTCTCTACTCCTGTGGTCTGTCCTCAGAATTTATTGACATGTAAAGATTAGATAAAAGTTTCCTAAAATACATTAGCGTGCAGACTTTATATTGCAAATCCAAGCTATTTACTGTCAAAAAATCCAGAAAAACTGAAAGAGGATGTGGCAGAAGATGAATTGATGTTATAAGGCTGACATAATACGGCACTGAAATAGTAAGCCTTTAGGTTTGACTATAATTTATTACAGCCAGTGTCAAACAAATTCTCCTAATACAATGAGCTTTAGCTCCTGTTAAGAAGGAAGAAAATAAAGCATGAGTATTTGCTCTGTGAAAAAAAACCTGCTTGTACATATAAATAATATGTATGTGGCTTCACATATGTCCTAGTTTCGAGACAAATTTAGCAGAAAAACCCTTCCAAACAGAAGGCAGCCTTCACCAGCGCCTCCCCTACCAGGTTCAGAAAGAAATTTCTCAGAAGAAAGTGAAAAAAACCCGTTTATTCACACAATATGCATGCAGACACAACAAATATACAAAACAAAAAACAAAACCAAACAAAACCAACCAACCAACCAACCAAACCCCCACAAATTAATAACATCAGATGATAAACCCCCAAAAAGGGAAAAACCTCAGTACAAAGTCCCAGAGTCCCTTCCATTGGATGGTCCTCGAGGCTGGGGTCTTGGGAGGCTCCACCACCAGGCCTCCCCAGGCCTAGGGATGTGTGCACCAGTCCTCTTGGGAAAAATCAGCACTCTAGTCCCAGGAGATGATACAGGTCCAAGGAAACAGAGAAAAAGGCAAAAAAAAGGGGAAAAAAAACTGGCTGAAAAGGTGTGGGGGAAAAAACAATCAAAAAAGAAACCTCTCCTTCTTTCCGCCGCAGCCGACCTGTCTACTGCGGCTGGGAAGAAGAAGGAATCCCAGGAGAGTCACCTTGTTTTTAAACAGTCCACTGAGAGGAAGTCCGTTTCCCTCACTGAAACCTTCGCAAACACAGATGACAATGGGAATACAATATCGTGGGGAAATTATACAGTCACCCCAAGACATCATATTTCTGTAATGTTGAACTTTGTGAGTCAGGAACCATATAAGAAATTCTGATGCAAAATTTTTTGTCATGGTGGCTGTAACAAATAGCAAATGGACTTGCAACCTGCTACTCCCTTTTGTTCTCTGAAAATGGACTTTAATTAAGCAGCAGTGTTTACATGAATTTACTTTTTTTCTGTGTGCTCTGAGTCTACTTTGTATTTTTTCCCAATGCAAAGCCTTTATATCATGCTTTATAAAAATAGAATACCAGAGGTTTTACTATTGGCCAAAAAATTGTTTTAAAATTCCAGAGCTTCAATAGTCCCTTTCTTACTCTTCTTCTTCCTGAAAGATTAATTCATATACACACCCACAGACAATCATTTGCATGTCTGTCATTAATACTTCAGCTAGTCTAGAAATAGTAAAAGTTCATTGTGGGATTTGCTGTATCTGAACTTGAAACTGGATGGTTATAAAGTCTACAAACTTCTGGGCTCCCTTTAAATATATTAATTGAATTCATCTGGTAAGTTGTGTAAATTTGTGTAGTATAACAAGATATAAGCTAAGTTTTTCCACGACATAAACAGTTGATGAGCTTAAATATTGCTAATATTTTTTATCTTCATAGGAGAAAGATATGCAAACAAAACAAGTAAATAAATTTTAAAAATACACTTCAGCAATAGCCTCAGAATAAGTCTTTCTTTTTGACATCTTTAAAAATAAAGAGCAGTCATATCAGAGTTGAAGAAAGTGCTTTCTGATTCTTCAGAAAACACAGTAACTTTTTTTTTCTTTTTCTGCTTATTACCAAATACCATGGAAAATCATAATCAAAATAGTGTCTCTTTGGTGTACTTTGTGATTTTAAAAATAGGAAAAAAAATTGTGCCAGAGATCTTGCAGTGTAAGAGCGGTTCCTGACTACAAGACCAGAGCAATGTCCAAAAATATTCCAGAGTATCACTAACAGTCACCTTCTTGAAAAAATATATGGGTAAAAATAATGTTTGCTTGATTGTCAATTGAGAAGTCACTTTATGAAAAATGATAAAGAGATGCTTATTGGTGTAAGAAGCTCTGTTCACACTAGTTGTGAAAGGCATTTGTCCCTCTGATTCCTAGCATCCCACAAAGAACAAAGTTAACACCACAATGACATAGGACATGAAAACATGGAAATATTTCTTATTGCTTTGTTCTGTTTATGCTTACACAGAAAAACCATGCAGAAGTGAGTAATTCTAACTTGGAGTGGGGTTGAAATTGTGCATAGTAAGGCCAGGAGGCACAGACTGAAAGGGACAAAATGAGTTAAAAATCATCTTGCAAGAGGGTAAAGAAAGTAACAGATGAATTATAGACTTTTTATAGTCTACTTGCTAGTAGTCTAAAAAGGTATTTTAATCTGAAATAACTGTTGTACACACAAAAGGTGCTCTCAGATCTTCCTGAGGTCAATAGAGTACTCATAATTATGAGACAAATCTCCATGTCTCCATATTTTTATTGTGAAATTTGGGTTATTTTATTGTGAGACTTAAAATGAGACTTGGGTTCTTGGCAACAAAAAAATTTCTGTCATCTTTCTCCTAGGAAGTAAGTTAAGCAAAGTCTTCAGACTTATTTTATGTTTTCTGACTTCGATGCATGAAGATGACAAAGGCAAAATTGTGTAAAAATTGTGTAATACAATTCTGAGATCAGGTGGGAGGTTTTTTTGCAATCATTTTCTACTCATTTTGCATTAATTACTTTTCATATGCCATATGCGACTGAAGGAATGAATGAAGTGGTTTAAATGAGAATGAGACTGATTATTCAAAAAATACTTCCTTCTTAAGTCTTTGTTTCTCAAGACATGAAACAACTGTGTATTTATTAGCAGAAAACTTGTAAAAATAGCATTAAAATAAAGAGTTTAAAAATTGTTTCCAGAAGACTGAGAAAGATATAGATCTTGGTTATTTGTAGTAAAGTGGTGGCAAAAACAACAGCAACTATAATACGTCAAATTATTTCCGACACATTAGGTAAACAAATCATTTATATAGACTAAAGCAAGTAAATTATTTATATATTTATTATGCACAGTGCAGCAGTAAACTGTGCCTAAGAGCCCTGTAGCGAAAAGCACATCACACTGTCTAAATCCATAAAGCAGGACTTGCAGGTTGATCATAATACACAGAGATTTAAGATGTCTTCTGAATCGTGTCTTAAAAAAGATATTCAGCCACATGCTAAAGAAAAGGCACAGGGGAACTCAGTGACTTGCATAGTATTTTTCGTTTCAAGTGGTTTAAAATGAAGATATTTAATGTGAAAATTGTATTCTGCCATTTACTTCACAATGAAAAAAGGGCTAGAGTCTTGTGACTTAAACAGCAGCAAACTTGAATAAACTCAACAACTTGATAGAGAGTGGATGGAAGTCTTGCCTCTCACTAAACAATATAACATTTCCTCCTGTTTGCCAGAATTATGAAATCACAGTTTTGGATTCCAAAGAAAATCCCATTGTGGACACAACTGCCAGCTTGGAGAAGGTGACAAATTGTTTATAAAACAGTAGCTTCAAAGCAACTATAACCCTCAATCATAGGCAAAACACCATTTAAAGTGTCTTTTAGAGCAAACTTGAGGTGTTTTTCACTTTCGACACCCGTGTCAACTCTGTTTTCTTTATGCTTATAGTGGACAAGGATATAAATGACAGAAAGTCAATAGGCCTGTGTCTTAATTAAATGTCTGTCCCACATTACATTACCAGAACACTAATACAACCCCAGGCTTTTAAATTCTTTTTCTCGGAGTGTGCGTAAGCTAGTGATCCATTTGGCCTTTCTCATACTATTTTTCTATTGTACCTATCTTGAGATTCTCCATTCAGAAACTCTAGACCTACTTTCTAATTTCTACAGCAATATTAAAATACTAATTACAAGTGAAATTTATTTTGATACTTACTGGTAAATTTTCCAAATTCAAAGTTGAGCATGTACATTTAGGAAAACACCTCCTACTTTAACCAAGGTATTTTTTAAACTGTGATTTTCTTGAAAATATTCAAAATTTTTACAGTATCTGTAATCTGTTTTTCATTATTTCTGAAGTTTCCCAATGATGACTTTGTTTTCAAAAGCAAGGATTAAAGACAATCTTTATTAGACTCTAATGTAAGAAGCACTATGTGGAAGTGTACGTAGCTTATAATATTGGGAGTACTATTTATCATGGAGAACACACAAATTAGGCAATATTTAAGCAAACACTTAAAAATTGTTCTTTTTAGTATCTCCAACAAAGTACTTACATACATATATATACACACATATACATGCACATATACATGCCTATTTTTATATATAAGTATGTATAAGACATAGAAGAATCTTATAAGGGAGAGAAACTGATATATTTTTATTTGAAAAATAAATATAACACTTTCAGTTCTAAATTACTACATTTCAAGTAATATTGCAGTACAAGGTAGACAGATGAGAAAATCAAATTTGCAAAGAAATTATTCCATCCCACAAAAAAATACATTCTCAATAAAATGTCTATATTTTGCAAAATTGATTTTCAACTCAGGTTTTATTTTTAGAGCTGTTTGATTTATGGATTCCATATTTTTTGCAATACTTAACAAATCTCAAATCTCAAATCTTATCTAAATTCTGTTCATTAAAAACATATGAGTTAAGAGCTCAATGATCACAAAGCTGTTTTGCAATTGATTTTTTTTTTTTTTACTTTGAGCAAGGTGTTAGTCAAGAGCAATTTTAGTTTTAAGACATGTTCTTTTAATTACGGTAGGGTGAGCTAAGTTTCAGTATCTAGTGGTATTTCTTGACAGGGAAAATACACATGCATAAAAAATCCAACAATAACAACAGCAAAAAAATATGTCCATCTTCAGCACTCTTCTTACAAGTGGAATAGACAAGGTTTTCCCAAAAATTAGCCTTCAAATTATGTCAGGTTTTTGAATTCCAAAATTCTTGAATTTCCCCAAGTCAATCTTTTATAACCCTAAATGTAAAAGAATCATAGCATTCCCACAACCACATGATCCTTCATGCACTGCAAGAACCGTAAAGGTTCAATTAAATTAAAATAATGAGTCTCCTGAACATAGAAGCATAATTAGTTCTCCACAGTAATCTGAACTCCTCCCTGTGCTTTCTCCATAAATGATTTCTATTGGTTACTGTTTGGAATTAACATTTCTGTTACAACCAGATTTTTAAACAGATGTTAAACAAATATCAAAAAGAGCAGATCAAATATGTCACATACTGTTCATTTCAATGCAAGAGACAGAGATAACTTTCCTCAAATTACCAACAGTATGTGACAGTATTACGGAGAATTTAAAAATCCCACCCATTTTAGTCACTACATTTAGTCTTAAATAACCTACAGTGTTCAAGATTTTGCTCTGTGACCTCTTTAGCTAAATTAGTTGATCTAAGTATAAAATAATAAGCCAAGTGATATGAACTCATTGAAATGTAATTGATTCTTTTGTGTATAATGCAAGTAACTTAAGTGCTTGCTTATATACCATCTTGTTTCCGATTGACTATACTTATTTCACTTACAAATTCAGCATCTCAGGAAAGGAACTTGTGTTGCCAACAATTCTGTTTAATTCTATTAAAATTATTAGCAAAACTACACTCCCTTAGAGAAATTATACCAGAGAACATTGCATTCTGGAAATCAGTGTCTGCATGGCTGAGGCTTGATTGCATCAAAAATACATGTGAGCACTCAAAAATAAATCAGGTTAGTAGTTTGCTGATATATTTTTTAAAAATAACAAAGCAAGTTCACATCTGAATAGGACATTTATACCAAAATTTAACATAATACTGCTCAAGTGAATGTTATCAAAATTATGGTCAGTATGGTGGATTAAACTAATATAATGTTTGTATCGCCACTTCTGTGACTTTTGGATGAGTGTATAATTCATATATTTTTATGCATATGTGCATGAAAGTGTTAAGACATTAAACATTCAGGCCCAGCATAGATTTTGAAAGTATGAAGAAATTTTATTTCCCAATTATTGAAGATTCCATTTTGAAGAAGCCTGACATATAAGAAAAAAATTAGTGTTATCCCTACAGTACACTTTTAGAGCTACATATATAACAAGTGTTCTCAAATTTACTAACAGACTGTGGAATGCAGTGCTCACACACAAAATATTTTTATGCACAACACAATGTAAAAGGTGACAAATGAATAAAGGAAGTCCTATACAGTGTATAATCTGAAAACCAAGGGCTTCTAGTGGAATTTTATATCACAAGTTGTTGAAAAATACATAGAAAAATAAATTAAATCAGTCCAAATACATAAGTAATCTTGCTTTTAATAGACTTTAGTATATACTACACATCAGCCAAAATGCAAAGGGAAATATCGGATCTCTACAAAGTCCAAATGACTGGATAATATTCAATCAATCAATCAATCAATCATTTAACTATTCAGAGTGGTCAGGTACATATAGAGTTGCTTTTACATACTGCCAAGTACACTAATGTTTTGGGCAAAATCAGCTAATTTGCACAAATCATTACCTATTTCAGGCAATTTGACTGCAGTATTTGCTTCTTTTTTTTTTTTTTTNTTTTTAGGGAATTTTTTTGTGGTTTTTTTTTTTTTTTTTTTTTTTTTTTTTTTTTTTTTTGTTCCAGAATGCATATAAACAAAACCACTTTTACTTTAATTCAAACTTCTTGTAAATTTTTACATCACAAAAAGCCTATATCTTTTCCTCTCTAGAGAACATTTAGTTATATGGTTTATGTGATCACAGTAAAATAAATGTCATTTTTTCCCCCATATGTGTTCCCCTATAGACTTGTGTTCAAGGAAATTTTACATCAAATTAACCCAATGGGAAAGTTCACCTTCAGGTTCAGGTTTATCTCTAATACCTGATAACTTAGAAAATAATAAATAGCTTCTACTGTTTCCTACTGTGAACAACATTAGTTGCCAGAGTTACAGCAAAAGTAGAGCAACAGTTATATGGAAAAAAAAGTGTCAGTTTTATGAATTGCTCCTACTGACCTCAAAGAAGAGCTTCAGGTTTGTAATGGTAAGATGAATGTCAACAGTAACTGAAAGAAGCTTCAAAAGAAAGTCAAGGAGCAATTTATGGCCCAGATGACTTGCAATTACTTCTGCTAGCTAACATGTATAGAACAGTTGCTTGTCAGCTCCCCAGGAACTGCTTCTGAGTTATTAATTTCATTTTTTCACTTGTTCAACCAATTTTCTCTTCTTTTCTTCACCTGGAACTGAAATGTTAGAAGAACTAATGAGTGACACCCTCCTTCCCCTCCTTCATACCTTCCCCCCCTGCCCTGATCTTTTTTCTGTCCTGGAGTAAGAAAACAAAATGCCTTCACTATCTTTTTCTGCAATATAAAGTAGAAGGGAAAAGTATTGAGAAGGAAGAATAAGGTTTTTAATTTGTGGGCTGTGATGGATATAGGGGGTCAGTACAGTATTAAAATTCTGTAAAATTAAAGAAGGCCAAGAGCAAATGTGCAAAAGAAGGACTATAAAATCGACAGTGGTAAGTCTAACATGAAGACCAGAAGTTACAAGAGAAAAAATCAAAGCACTGGAGACATCAACGATGGATAAAACTGACAGAAGAAAAGAAGAGTAAATAATGTAAATATAGTTTAGGTTAGAGGGACAAAAATGGACTAAAATAAAAAAATAATGACAATGAGGTAGAGAAAAGAAGCAAAGACCATCTAAGTGTAGTTGTACTAGGTAGACTCAAGGCAGGCCAGTTTAGCACTATGACCATCCAAGTCTTTGCTCTATCTGGAGATATGTTTTTAGAGTTCTAACTTTATGCAAGGCAAAAAATTGAAACATGAAAAATTGAAAAATAAAAAATTAAATTGAAAAAATTTATGTCCTATAAGAAGGCTGAGCTCAAAATCTTAGGGAGCTTCCCTTATAGTTCGTGTAAGTATTAAAAGAGGATGAAAATTTGGTTTAGGTTAAGGTTGAATAGTCCTCATGCAGTAATAAATGTAGTTCTCCCACAATTCAAAAAGGTGATCACATTTTTGAGTATTTTTGGGGCTCTTGTTTTAGTTCACTTGAAAATAAAAATCAATTTGTTGCAGATTTCAAAAGTAGCAGTATTTAGTTGTCAGTTCCAATGTTGGATTTAATGCTATCTGCTAAACATATAAATATTGTTGCCAACAGAATGGTTTTAGAAGGCTATTTATGCAAAAGTCATTTCATGGTAAGGTTAGATTTATTCTTCTGATGTAGTGCAAACTGTTTGACATCAAGCACAGCTGGCGATGGGCAAGAAAAGCACAAAGAAAATGGAAACAGAAAACATTCATGCTGTGTTTTACAGGGAAACTTAAACAGGTATCAGATAGCACTGGGCCAGTATTAGCTCCAAACTCAGAGGTTTTGTGCTCTAACTGGTTCTGCAGGTTGGTATCTTGTACCTAGAATTGAACTAAGCAGTATTTATCCTTCTAGCAGCAGCCAGTGATCTTGAGTGGATTCTTTTCTTGTCACTATCATTTCTGCCTTTGCCATCTCATAATACATCTCTTCGAGTGGTCACCATACCTACTTTTAATGCACTTAAGCTTTTATTTTTGCTAAGAGGTAATATAGTACTGTCTGCCTATGTCTCCTCTGCTACCAAGGACATTTCTGTCTCTGGTAGATGTCTCTTTCTAGCAAAAATGAAACCTTATGCTCAGCTACATCTTTGCAGAACTTTGCATGTAACACATCAGGCTGGATGGAGACTGTGCTTTTTGAAAAGGCTGGTATTTATGCCCAACAGGACTGTCTAATGGTATTTTTGCTAGCTAATGCAAATTTCTCCTTGCGTGCGTATGGAAATTTACCATTGTGTCTTGCATGTACTGGCTCTGATTTCCAAGGTGTCCTGAAATTGCAACAAAGGTTGGAGCAGGGAGTTTAGGCTTTCTGCTACCATGCAGTACAGACAACAGAGTAACATGCTTCAAGACTTTGCTGGTTTTAATGATAAAAACCACAGATTTGATTCCAAGAAACAATTTCTAAAAATTTATTTTTATGTCTTTGTCATAAATATTACATTCAAATACTGACCATATGGTATAATCTCAATATATTGTGGTAAATTGGTTTTGTCAAAGACTTAATTCTAAAGGGGAAGATATCTCCCATAGGTAGACTTTATAAACAAAGATCAAGATACTATCAGGTAGGTAAGACTTGGATTAAACTTTCAAGGATCTTATCTTGGCCAATCGTAGTTATTAAAAACAAGCACAAAGAAATGAGTATTAATTAGAAGCATATAGCAGGCCATTGCCAACTAGCTAATTTCTGATATTATTTTTTTCTGTGGGTGCAAAGCCTATTTTTGAAACACATACTTGCTTTCTTGAACTGAAATTTAATGTGAATGTCTGAAGTACTGACAGCCATTTTGAAAATTGTCATGAACAACCTGAAAAGAATGTCAGCCACAATAGTCTATGAAATAAATGTGTGTTGCCAGTTACCTTCATGGCGATCGCTGTAAAGCTTATGTACTACTCCTAGGCAGTTAGCTGCCTTTGTTAATACAGGAAACTCTAGATGTTTTGGAGCTTGTGAAATCAACCCCTTGAGTGAATTGTTCCAGAGACTTCAGTGTTTACAAGATATTTAATTAGCAATTACATCTGCCTTTAGTGTCATTTAGCAATCCCAGCAATACTTATGATTTATACAAGTATTACAGTGGACTATTTTATCTCTATGAATGAGATTACATTATGGAAAAATTACCATAAACATAGCTACTCTGTGGAGAATGATTTATTCTTAGTAGCAGAAATTAAACATGGATTTCAGGATCCCGCTCTTTCTTTTGGGCAATCTCCAATGTCTCTCTTCCCCCCACTAATCTTAACTGATACGTATGTATAACTGGTGGTGTATTTCTAACCACAAATAATTATGGAACTAGAAACTCACCCGAGACATAATTGGTCTCCATTACCTAATGGAAAATGGTTGAGATCACCATTTAGGACACTTCAGTAAATTCTGGATTCTCTCATAAATTTAAATCAGATAGAAAAAGTCTGATTATTTTCAAGACAAGATGAGGCCCTCAATATTTTTTTGAGAGTTGTGAAATCCTTATGCCCATTAAAGTCTAACCCCAAAGGTTGCTCAGTATTTGGCTTCACATTTTATTAACATTCTGTAATAAATGTCCAAGGAAGTATTTATATTTGCCTAAGGTTCACTTTATTTGGAATCTTCTCTCATACTGAATTTGACCTTCACAAATTCTTTTCCATAAGTGGTGACCTTTAGATTAGCCTCCCGTGTAAAGAAGTGGCTCTGTAGTCTGACACTGTTTATTTTGCACATTACTAAACCAAACAATATATAAATAATTTAAAATATCTGTTAAAAATATCCCATTTTCTTAATGCATTCCAAACAAAATTACATCTTTTCCATTATGTTCAAAGTCCCAAGAGTGTTTTTCATTGTTTATTTCTTAAAAACCTCAAAAAATGTAAAATGTTTTGTAATACACAGATTTTTACCAGAAACAGGAACACATTTGGAGTGAAAACAAGTTTTATGATCAAAATTCAAATTAAGTATTTTTCTATTTCATTAAACAGTTAATAATTTCATAGCATTTTGTTACAAATATATTCAGATGCCAGAAAAAACAGAAAAAAAAAAGTTTAGTCTGAGAAATGTGCACATTTTGTTGAGTCAAATGCTGGCAATAATAACATAATGACATATGTAGAGTGCATTTTTAAAAAAAATATCGATTTAGGAATGTTACAATTGCGAATTCTCTTCTCTGTTCAAGAATCTTAGGACAATAAGAAGTTTACTACAGGAAGTGCTTATTTATCCAATAATGTTTTTATATCATATACCTGAGATCATCAGTTCTAGGACAGTGACTCTGAGACTGCAGCCTCTGAGGGGCTAAGGTAACAGGAAGCAATGTCTTTCCTTTTGTCACATACATCCAAAATAATTTCAATGTAATACACTGTTAAGCCCTCTCTGTTTCATACTGTACCTTGGGTTTGATTTTTATCTTTCTTTTTTCTATGTTTGCTTTTTCTTTCTTGCTTGCTTTTCCATCTTTTTTCCTTGGTCCCACTTCTGGTATCTTTTGTGTCTCATTACAAGCTGAACACAATATCCACGACATTTCACTCAAAGGTTAAAAACCCTTTGAAACCACTGACTCACAGAGAACAAGATGAAAAAGTTCATGTCTACGAGAACCAGGTTTGGAGTTTTGTGTATAGAAAGACTTTACCTCTATTATCATTTTGAGGTTGCTGAGAATACCTGATAACAATGGCATACCATATGCAAAACACTAGAGAAAATTTAATCTTTTCTAGTGAGGCTTGACAGATAAAAAAAAATTTATTGTTTAACTCTTTGACACATTTTGTTATCTCTCTGAATTTTTTCCAATCTTTTGGCTTTGTAAAACTTTGTTCATTCTATTGAAGAGACCGGTGGCCACTGGTCAAAACTCAGCTTTTTGGTTTCAATAAATCATTACTGTAATTCTGCTGTTACAGTCTATTAATCAGCTTCAAAGACTTCATATGAAAACACTAATTCAATTGCAAACTATTGTAATTACATTCAGTGTTCAACTACATCTATTGGAGCTTTGTTCATTTCTTATAAATAGAAATACACGTATATTGTAATTAATAGATACAAAAGTACATATTTATTTAGATATTTGATTACTTGATAGTACAGCTAACATTTAATTAGCTCTGAAATACACTTTTCTGCTCACAAAATACTACAGAAATAAATTGCCTCAAATTTTGTATGAAAATGTGTTTTGCACAGCAGTCCTCCTAAGAATAAGATATGCTGAGACTCTCCATGTGAGCAGATTTTATTTTTGCACTAAATATAAAATGTTTTTGCACTAAATATAAAATGTTTAGGTCTCTTTAAAAACAAATCATTATGAATTTCTGCTATTCTTTTCCTTCATACACTTAGTAATTCAAACACTGGATATTTTATGGTTTTGAGAAAGAGTTGCAACTAAATTAATTTTCCTATTTAGCTGTTGCTATCTGATCTCCCATCACACTTTTAATTATAAATTCCAGAGAGAATGATGTGCCATTAATATGCTGTCTAAGAGATTAAGTGAATATATAAAGAAATTTAAAAATAATTTTGTAAGTTTTGTTTGTTTAATACAAATAACTGTGACTATTCCTGAATAGATAGCCTGTGACACTAATGTTGATAAAGATGTTTAACAAATACAAAAGCAGAACACTTTTTATCATAGTTATACTGAATTACAATGAGAAATTTTACTACATCCAGATTTTCTAAAAAAATAACAGAAAATTAACATTCTTCTTGGAGCATGTGTATGAAGAAATATCAGTTCTATGGGTGTTGATATCCAGATAATGTAAGGATGGTGTCCCATTCCAATATGGGGAACTGTGGAGAATGTTACGAATATGAGAGAGTTTAGATGGGTTTTAATTCTCTTGGAATGGCCTGCACTCCAAAACCATGTGTTCTCTCTCTGGTTCTTTAGTTATGATCGATCAGGATTATTACAACATGGATAGATTTATTGTAATAGTCACAAGAAAACACATATGAGACCAGAATTTAAGCAAAACTTCTTACTACACAGGATAAACAAAGAAATACTACTGGTAAAATAATAGTGCACAAAAATAAAGGTACCTATAGCAAAGAAATAGTAAGGTTAGAACTCAATGTAACTTACCAAATCTTTTTCACTCAACTTCTAGAAGAGAAGCACAGATACGGCATACTGATGTCTTAGTATGTCGGAGAAAACAGTTATGCACTTCGAGAAGTAACAAAACTGTAGTATGAGTTTTTGAATTTTACAGTGCTCTTTTATATCCGTCAAATCCTTGTGTCTGTCAGTCACTTTATCTTGGATATTCTGCCTTCCCAGCACAGAGCTCACAGCTGGTGCCAAGAAGTTAGGGGAAGATAGTCCTCTAATCTTAGCATCAGCAGATAAGATTTGACAGAGAGGGGGGGTCTGAAACCATCCTGCCACAGAGAGTTCTTTCAAAAATCAATGGTCTGAGACAAAGTTAAGTCAAACGAGACAAATATTATATCTGAGATCCTGTGCAGCTCAGCTGTGAGGGCGCAGCTCATGCTGTGACAGCGTGCCGGACACAGGGTGAGTGGACCTTCGTGGCATTGAGCTGAGGCGGCGAAGCCGGGCTGAAGGCAGGTGGCTCAGGCAGGAATATAGGGACGAAGCATAGGCGAAGACTGGAGGGCAGGACACAAGCTAAACACACAGCTTGGAGGTCAGAAGGTGTCCAGCCAAACATAAGCAGGGGCCCAGAGAGGGCAAACAAAAGCAACAGGGCCAAAAGGCAAGCTAGCACTGGGGCCAAAAGATGCACAAGAGTCAGGGTAAAAAGCCCAGAAGCAAAAAGTAAAAGCCCCACTCAAAAATGGCAAAATGGCCCAAAGGCTTGTGACACAGCTCCATTTGTATCCCCTGGCTCCTCCCAGGCTCTGATGTGTTGGCTGGAGGCCATTGGCCCAGTCCAACATTCCACTGCAGTCCATTGTTGGACACCCATTGCCACCTGATTGGGGAGCCCATCTGCAGTGTCCAGTGTCCTTGGTGGTCTCCTACTGGCTGTGCTGTCAGGCAAAGTTTCCCCCAGAGACTCCATCTTCTCCTGGTTGCCTCCTGCCTGAAACATATGTACAGCCCCTCCCCCATATAGCTCTGACAATCAAGGTTGAGACAAAAGAAAATTTAATTTGTTCCTCAAAGAAAGCTGTTCAGAACTTTCTTTTACTTTTCAAAGCAGAATGAGTAAATGACTCATTCTCATGGTTCTAGGACCATTATGTTTGGTGTTTTTAAATGGTGGCCCATGAAACCTAGTTATTCTACAACACACAGTTGTATAGAGCTAGAGAGCTTCCTTGTCTTGCTGCTTTTCTTTGCTTTGAGGTAAATTATAAGCCAAGAAAATAAAATGTACTAAAGACATTTTGAGTATGAGCTTTTCATGCATCAGTTGCTACAATTGCCAGAGGACTCTGTGAGATAGTAAAATGACCAGAAAAGATAGATAAGTCAAGGAAATTTCTCTTAGGACATGGTTTTAAAGTCCTGAGAGAACAGAAAACTCTTTTAACTGTTGAAATAGCACCTCTGCCTAGTCTCCCATTTAACGGAGAGTTTCTGCCTTGCATTTGTCCAAAAGAATTAGACCATAAAAAATGTCAGCAACTTAAAAAATATAAAATAGTAATATCATATTTCTCTAAAATTTTATCAAATCTCTGCCGCTACTTGGAAACACTTTACCATATTCCTTTACTATATTATTATATGCTGAAAGGGTAAATGATAACTGTTGCTCAGCATATGAATTTTCTGCTTTTTCTCTTTTTGTTATTATCGTTCAGTAAGACAGCCCTCTGGGTTTGTTTTAGATTCCAAAGACAACTCCCCAGACAGGTGAAATCAACTGAAAAAAATAAATTGAAAGCTACTTTGTAGAGATACTGTGGGGTTTGACATTAAGTAATGAAGTGAAATATGAAGCTGCTTTGTTCTGCTTGAAGAAGTGTACCTGAACTGTAAAGAAAAATGTGATGTATATTTGAAACACTAATCTAGACAGAAATCTAGATAGAAACTTGTATTGGTTCTAACGGAGGTAGAGTTCAGCAGCCCTGCTAGTGCTGTACTTCAGTTGATAACACAGCAGTGTTTTGGCTACTGCTGAGAAGCACTGTCCCTCTAACATTCTCCCCTATTACCGCTTATTACGGCTTATTACGGCTTATCTGCCGTGGACGGAAGGAGACGTAGAAATAAGGAGA
>VZRZ01000646.1:9043-49813 GCA_013398175.1 Climacteris rufus
GAGAGAGCTAGAGAGATATACATATATATATATATATATATATATATATATATATACATATATATATATATATCTGCACAGAAGTGTGTCTACATCCATATGTGTCTCTACACAAATCCTTATGGATCTCATTGAGCAAAACACATGCAAAAAGAATATTCTATCTCCAAAAAAAGAAAACCAAAATTATTTAATGAAAATTTACTAGCTGACATATTGTGTTTTCATTTTTATACATGGTGCATGGCATATTTGGAAAGGTTGATTGAAATAGGACAATGTTTTGAAGATGTTTTTATAAGTCTTTTATATGTTTTGAAGTCTTCTAGTGAGACTGATGAAAGATTCGCTGTTTAAATATCTTTTATCTTAAAAATCCGAAATACTTCTCAGTTGCAGCAAAATAATAGAGAGGAACAAGAGTGGAAATATAAGAAAATAATCATAGTAAGTCAGCCAAAAAATGTTTGTTTCCCATACTTTTCACTAACGGCAATTTGAGAAAGAAATTTGGAAAAAATCCCTCAAAATTCAGATAGTTAAAACTACTTCAAATAATCCTGATAATTATTATAAGTCATAAGAGCATGCTGAAAATGTAAATAAGCTGCAATTCAGATGCATCTTTAAAATTGTTTTGTGAACACTGAAACAATTCTGTTCACATCTGTAATGAAAATTGTTAGCTGAATAAAACAAGAAGGAAATATTTTCTTTCCTCTTTTCATGTGTTTGTTGCTTAAAGCAGTCTTTAAAACACTGTGCAAACACAAGACACATTTGTGGCTATCTCACAAATTTTGGTGGAGGTCAGGGAACCTTCCACCAGACCAGTTTGCTTAAAGTCCCATTCAACTTGTCTTGAATATTCCGGGGATGGGGCTGAACTCAGGTGAGGTGAATGCCTTCCTAGCCTGAAGTCCTGCCACTGGTCATTCCTATGTCCCTCTGGCCATGTACTGGTGCAGCTTTTTTAGGAGAGATATTTGTGGGTGCTTGTTCAGCTGAGAAGAACTGACTTAGGAATTGGAGTAAAAGAGCTTCATTCTCATTTTGAAGAGAGCCTCTTTCACCTCCCTGTTCCTAAGGCTGTAGATAACAGGATTCAGTATAGGGGTCACCACAGAATAGAACAGAGAGAGGACCTTGTCCACATCCAGGGAATAGCTGGATTTGGGGTGTATGTAGATGAACACAGCTGTCCCATAAAATAATGTCACTACAGTGATGTGCGAGAAGCAAGTGGAGAATGCTTTATACCTTCCCTTGGCAGACTTGATTTTGAGGATGGAGGAAATGATGAGGCCGTAGGATACCAAAATGAGCACAAAAGGCACCAGGATGACAAAGACAGCAGCCAGAATGATCTGTATCTCATTCCAGTAAGTGTCCCCACACACCAGCATCAGCACGGGCTGGATCTCACAGAAGAAATGGTTGATCGTGTTGGAGCCACAGAAGGGTAAAGAGAAGACAAATGTGGTGTGCCCCAGAGCCACAAGGTTGCCACATATCCATGAGGAAGCAGCCAGCTGCACACACACCTTCTTACTCATGATGTCCGTGTAGAGCAGAGGGCTGCATATGGCTCGGTAGCGGTCGTATGCCATGGCAGCCAAGAGGCAGCACTCAGTTGCCCCAAAGAACAAAAAGAAATACATCTGTGCAGCACAACCTGCAAAGGAGATGGATGTGTCACCTGAGAGAAGACTGACCAGCATTCTGGGCAGAGTGACAGAGGTGTAGCAGATCTCCAGAAATGACAAGTTTCTGAGGAAGAAGTACATGGGGGTGTGGAGGACAGGGTCCATGTTGATTACAAGAAGAATAATTAGGTTTCCCAGCACAGTGATGATGTAAATACATAGAAATAAGATGAAGAAGATGACTTTTATATCTTTCCGATGAGAAAAGCCCAAGATAACAAACATGGTCGGAGAAGTCTGATTTCCCATGGTCCCTTCCTCAGAGGACTTCATCTTGGAACAATAAAGACACAGTGACAATAGTGAAAGAGTGAGGTATCTAAGTCAAGCCAAATAGCTCTGTTGTTTGCAGTTGCTTAGATGAAATTCAGAGAATTAATTTCAGTCCTAAAGCAGGAGGACATATCCCACTCAACCTGTTCAATATCCCATAAATCTGCTTTTCCAGCCTCCCACCTATTTGATATAAACCTGGTATGATGCCTGTGTTATGTGCATGTTCTGTTAGAATAATAGCTAACCTTTGGAGAACTTGGAGTTAAATGGTTTAATTCTGCTACTCTCACCTTGCATCAGAGCTTGGACTCATACAGCAGTTACAAATCTTAAAATTAAGGAGATGACCTGTCACGGTGCACTCTGTCTCTTGAAAGCTGGGAAGTATTGGATGGCAAGTTCAGGTCTCTCTGCATACGTGGACATTTAGGCTCATACACACATCCTTTGTCCTGCAAGTCTGAATGTCTCAGCCTGTGTGTCTCAGTTATTGTCGAATCGTAAAATCAGGGGATTATTTGGGTTGAAAGGGACCTTAAGGATCATCCAGTTCCAACCCCTCTGCCATAGAGCACTATCCCAGGTTGCTCCAAAGCCCATCCAGCCTGGCCTGGGACACTTCCAGGGATGGGGCAGCCACAGCTTCTCTGTGCAGCCTGTGCCAGGGCCTCAAAACCCTCAGAGGGAGGAATTTCTCCCTAATATTCCATCTAACCCCACTGGCTTTCAGTTATCAAGAGCACTGGGTCATAGACTTTTCAGTGCAGCACAGTTTGGCACATCCTGTACTTTAATCTGGGACATGGTTCATTCAGGGAAGCAAGACCTCTGGGAGATGTGGATAAAGACTTTAGGAAGACAGGGAAGACCTATAAGGTCTTTAGAAAGAAAAAGGTAATGCTTTATCTTTGATAGCCAAAGTTAGTTAGAAGAGGTTTCCCTCTAAAGCTTTCAAAGGCACCTTCCTTCCTCTTTCCACTGACCCTAAAGGAAACCTCAATGACTTTTTAAGACATTTTTTATGGAGGGAGGCCAGAGACCCCAGGATACCAGTGTCAGTTCCAATAAAAGTATATTCCTTAAGTTGGGTAATGTGGGAATTATCCCTTCCTCATTTTCTCTGACTCTAAGTGACCCCTCTAACTTTACATTTCCAAGCATTTTTCCAGATCTTTTGTTCTAGCCTTTGGCACACCTCTGTTTGCCTCTATTCTCCCTGGTAATTTCTTTTCAAGTGAGCACTCTTTCATTTGTAGGTTATATTTCTAATAAAAAGATGGTTGCTGTTAGCATGCATTTTCAAAAGAATCTCTACATCCTGAATTCCTTTGTTCATGTTTTTACAATGAATATGCATTAGACACAGGGAAGCACACTCTCTAATTCATTCTATTTGTAAATTTTCTTTTTAACTTCCCTCAAAATTCTGCCTTGTGTCTGCAGATGACCAATTCTAAAACATCTTATCAAATTTTCACATGCAGGATGCTTTCTCTTTCTCTTAAACTGAAGTAAATATTAAAATGTTTTATTTATTTAAAAGAAATCACCACAAATAACAACACTGTCACCCCCCCACCCCAGCCAATGAGAAAAGGCATTTAAGACAATATAGCATATCACAAGTTCTCAGGTGTAACTGTTGTTTCTTATATTAATTAGATTAAACTGACCATAATAATATTTTTGGAGGACAATATGCTGTATCTGAAAAAGAAAAAAATAGAATTGACATTAGCTTTGGCTCCCAGTCACTGATGCTGAATTGCAAACTAGTGTGCCCTTAACAGAAATTTAGTGATATGTGAATTCAAGAGACAACAGAAGCTCTTCAGACTCAGCTGAATGCAGCTTGTTCGTCATAACTCGATGGCTTTGAGAGATATTACAGTTAAGCCAAGATAGTTTTTACCTACCTCTTCAGTCCCTGTTCCTTTGTTCCATCTACTAAATCAGGAGGGAACTGAAGTATTTGATATTTCTTCAGCAGCCCCAGAGACACAGTCCTAATTGCATTGCAAGTGCGCTCTGAGATGAGATCAACACCTGAGCTCTGCAGTGACCTCCCCTGAGACCTGTGTGATCAAGCTGAAGTGTGAGATAAACTGACTTGTAGATGTCTGGGCTGTCCAGAAGCAAACACAAGACAAGACCTAAAGGAAAGCCATGTCCTGAAGCAGATGCTTCAGGGCAGACATCCCCGGGCATCTGTAGCACATTCAGTGTCTGTTCAGCCAGGGTGCAGCAGGAATGGAAGGTACAGAGCACAAAATTCCTCACTTGCCTGCCTGTAACCCCAAACGCTCTGGTTCTCATCTCCCTTACCCCTTGGTGGTGGTACCTTTTTACAGGTGGATTTGCCCACCCTGAGAATATTCTCTGGAAATTAATTCTCATGCACAGTCCATTCTTTCAGAACTGTCTGGAAGCAGGTTGGAGGCTTTGGCGGTCTTGGGTGCTCTTAATTCCCCCCACAGTCCAAGCCCACGTCTCAGTACTGTGTTGTGCTTATCTCCAGGAACTTTTTTTTTTATCATCCAGGAGCAAGGGTATTTGGAAAAGTGCTGCCTTACCTCCGCATGCCTCCTCCTCCAGTCACATCTTGCTCTTTCTCACAAGGTGTTATTACCAACAATTCTTGGTTATTATCAACAGTTCTTGGCTGTTATTACCAACAATCACCTGGCTGGTGGAGAAAAGCTTTGTGAAATCCACCACTTGGTTTCTCTGTTTGGTACTGTCAGTCACGGGAAGGAGCAGTGAGTGAGGCTTTGCAAGTGCAAGAGCTTGTGCATTTGGTGGAGCTTGACTCCATAGGGATATTCCAGTTTCCACAGGTGCTTGAGCAGTTTGTGGAATTATAGATCAAAGCATGGCTTACTGCAGACACCCACTACACTAAGGCCAGCAGGCAGGTCCTCTCCCAGCTCTGCAGTTCTGAGCCCTTGGCTGGACACCCAAGAGCCTTGTCCTGTATCCATCTGCCTTGTGCAGCATCTGTTGGCAAAACACACCAACAGCTGGACAAGACAACTTCTTATTTCTCACAGGACAATATGGAAATCATAAAATCATAGAAAAGAATCATAGAAGGTCCTGAGTTAGAAGGGACCCACAGGAAGCATTGAAGCCCAACTCCTGTCCCTGCACAGACACCCCAACAATCCCACCCTGTGCCTCAGAGCGTTGTCCAAATGCTCCTGGAGCTCTGGCAGCCTTGGGGCTGTGACCATTCCCTGGGGAGCCTGGGCAGTGCTCAACCACCCTCTGGGGGAAGAACCTTTTCTTAATATCCAACCTAGCCCTCCCCTGGCACAGCTCCAGGCCATTCCCTTGGGTCCTGTCACTGGTCACACAAAGCAAAAGTCAGAGCTGCCCCTTCGCTGCCCCTCAGGAGGAAGCTGTAGACAGCTGTCAGCTCTGCCCTCACTCTCCTCCAGAACAAGTCAGCTTGTGCCCTCAGCTGCTCCTTGTACAGCCATCCTAGACACTTCACCATCTTCATGTCCTTCCTCTGAATGCATTTCAACAGCTTTATATCTTTCTTATGTTGTGGCACCCAAAACTGCATTGGAGGTGAGGCCGCCCCAGTGCAGAGCAGAGCAGGACAATCCCCTCCCTCGCCTGGCTGCAGATGCTGTGCCTGATGCCCCCCAGGACGTGGCTGGCCCTCCTGGCTGCCAGGGCACTGCTGGCTCATGTTCAACTGACCAGGACCCCCCAATCCCTTCCCATGGCACTGCTTTCCAGCCTCATTCCCCAGCCTGTCCGCACATCCAAGGTTGGCCCATCCCAGGTGCAAAATCCAGCCCTTCCCCATTGTTAAACTCTTATTTTTGGTAAACACAAGGCCAATAAAGGCTTTTGATCTGGACATAATTGAACCAGTTACTGTCAGGAGGAAGACTTTTCACAGTTCATGGGCTAGTTGTGATTTTGAAGAAATGCATGAGTCACTCCAACAGAAGGAAATCATCCTATCTCCTCCCCCTGAAAGGGCAGTTCTAGATTATTTACAGATTTGAGCTGCAGTAAAACACTACTGGCCCAGGTATGGGTGCATTTGAACCCAGCTTCAGGATCAAACACATGTAGCTCACAGCCTTCTTGGTGTAAAAGGTATGTGAGCTTTAGCTTTCTTGGGTTATTGGAACTGGTTTCTTAACGTTGTGGGTTTGGAGTGGGAAACCGGATCATGGATTTCTGTTTTCTAGACTGTTGTTATATATAATCAGTGCTAAACCTTAGTGCACCACTTGTGTTTGGTTTCGGACACTATTGCTTTTGAGAGCTGACAATATGCTGACAATATTTCCAGACCAAGGACATTAAAGAGAATATTACTTTCATTTGAAAAGAGCTGTAACTAAGGAAAAGAGAAAAAAAAGAGAAACCTAACCCTACCCTGAACAAGACTAAATCAATACAGTCTCCAAAATAAAGACAGGTAACAGGCAGTACTCTCAGAGCAACATTCTGATTACTTTGATTACTTTTATTTTGCTTGGCACTTCTGGTTGGATTCCAGCTTCAGGAAATAGAACCCATAGTTGAGCAATAGTGGCAAAAAAAGTTTATTTTCATTGTGAACAGGTGTTAACGTCCAGTTGTCAAAGTTATTTAGAAATTCCTCTTCCTGAATTAAGGTGCAAACAAGACCATATGCTAGTGTCAATAATATGGATTTTATTTGATAGTAAAGATGGGAGAGAGAGAGGAAGTAAGAGAAATAAATAGAAAAACAGATGGGGGGACAGAAAGAGAGTGACTGAGACAATTAAAGAAAATATCACCACTCCGTGGATCCCAGCAATGTTCCACTGATCCTCTCCATCTGGTCTTCTTGGTGGTGAGGGTTCCCCAGAAAGCACAGAATCCCATGGGTTAATATACGCTCCGGCCGGGTGGGAAAAATCCCAGGCAGCTCCCTGGTGAGGGAGGCGTTTGCCATTGTCTCTTACAACAGGCTCTGGATTTGCTGCATCCCGTGTAGTCCTGTGGTGCCAGGCCTCAGGAATGAATTGGGGGGCACTTTGGGTGGTCTTTGCTGGATTAAGGACCCCTTCAGCCGCCTCTCACGTGAACGTCCCGTGGATGAGCCCTCTCGGGGTTCGGGGTTCCACAGCCACTTTGCATGAGGGAGGATGGGTTCACTGTACCTGAGCAAAGGTTACAACACATTGAAACTTCCTCCCCACACCTCGCCTGGGGGGGAAGTCTGTGCAAACCTAAATAAGAGTTAAATAAGAATTTAACCATGGGAAGTGCTCCCAGCAAATGGGTCTGTGGGCTACAGCCTCCCACACCCCGAAGCAAGCCAGAGATGATTTTTTAGCATGGCTTTTGGGTTTGGCTCACATTCTTCTCTTTGTTTATGTTTTTACTTCTTCCCAGACCTGAGGTGATTAAAGAGTGGGTTTGACTTACAGTCCAAAGTTTCTCAAGGTGGTTTCTGTGGTTGTAGCTTCTTTATACAGTTTTTGCTATAATGGGCAAAGCCTTATATCAATGCTTGTCATGAACTATTTCAGTCTCTGACAACAGGCCACTGCTGATCATAACACAATCCTTGTAAATCCAAAGTTTCCACATTTATAGAATCATACAATCAAAGATTCACAGAATCACACAATGGTTTGGGTTGGAAGGGACTGTAAAAGATAATCTATTTGCATGCCCTTGCCATGGGCAGGATATATTTCATTAGATCAAGTTATTCAAAGCCCATCCTTTGGCCTTGAATGCTTCCAGTGATGGGGTATCCACAACTTCTCTGAGCAACCTCATCACTCTCATCATAAAACATGTCTTCCTTATGTCCAATATAGGCCTAACCTCTTTTAGCTTAAAACCATTGTCACTTGTCTCATCACTACAGGCCCTGGTAAAAAAATATTTCTCCATTTTTCTTACAACCCATCTTTCAGCATTAAAATGCTGTGTTAAGGTCTCCCTGGTGTGTTGTCTTCACCAACCTGAAAAACCATAACTGTCGCAGCCTTTCTTCATAGAAGAGGTGTTTCAGCTCTCTGCCCATTTCTGTGGCTTCCTCTGGACCTCCTCAAACAGGTCCGTGACTTTCTTGTGCTGGGGATCCCAGAGGAGGCTGCAGTAATCCAGGTGGACTCTCACAAGAGCAGAGAGGATCGTGTCCATCGACCTGCTGGCCGTGTTTCTGTTTGTGCAGCCCAGCTCACAACTGCAAGTGCACATTGCCAGCTCAAGTCCAGTTTTTCACCCACTATTGTCTCCAAATCTGGAGACAGCTTTTTTCCCACTGGTCTGCTCTCAATACATAGAGTCATAGAATCATGGAATGGGTTGGAAAGATCCTCTCATTCCAACCCCGTGCCATGGGCAGGGACACCTTCTGCTAGAACAGGCTGCTCCAAGCTCCAAGCCATGTCCACTTGGACCAGGAATGGGGCAGCCACAGCTTCTCTGGGCAACCTGTGACAGGGCCTCACCACCCTCATAGGGAAGGATTTTTTTCTAATATCTAATCTAAATGTACTCTCTGTCAGTGGAAAGCCATTTCCCTTTGTCCTGTCACTCCAGACCTTTAGTCTCTGAAATAGTCTCTCTCCATGTGTCTTGCAGGCTCCCTTCAGGTACTGTAAGGCCTGAACAATCCCAAATTTGTCAGTCTTTCCTCACAGGAGAGATGCTCTGATCAACTCAGAGGCCTCCTCTGGACTCACTCCTGCAGGTCCATGTCCTTCCTATACCCCATCTTCCCATCTGCATTGATGCTGGGGGATTGCCCAGCCCAGGAGAATGACTGTGCACTTGGTCTTGTTGAACTTGTCCACATGAACCTACTTATCAAGCCTATCAAGGTTCCTTCAGTGTGGTGTTATCTGCAAACTGCACCCTCCCGTTTGCTGTCTGCAAACTTGCAGAGGGTACAGTTGATCACATGGTGCTGATGATGAAGGTACTAAAGAGTGCTGGCCCCCATACAGCCCCTTGTCACCAGAAGTTTCTATTAGGACATTGAGCCATTCTTTGTAACTCTTTGGGTGTAACAATCTGATCTGATCTCCATCCTATCTGATGGATAAAGACTGGATCCATCTAACCTATGTCTCTCCAATTTAGCAGACAGAATGTTATGGCAGATCATATCTTTGACCAAACCTTCAAAATTGCCACGGGAAATATTTGGATTAGGCTGACTCAATGTCCTATGAACAGACATAAAATAACAGCAAACTAAGAGGCAAAAGTTGAAAAGTCAACAAAGCTCTGCTTCCTCCTTCCCTTCTCTGCTACACCTTGCAATCACTTCCCTTTATGGAGACAGCCAGAACATTTATTCCTCAGCCATGGATGGGAAGGTGGTAAAAGGTGCAGACAAAGCAAGGGTATGCTTTGAAAACCTCAGCAGAAGTGCTTCTCTTACCCACACCAGATAGAGGTGCCTCCAAGGGAACATGCCAGTGGGGTGCTGTGTCTGTTTTGGGATAGAACTGACATGACTGGGGTGGCTGCCCACAAACAGGTAAAACCACAAATTCTGGGACAAGGTTGAGAAGGATGTGCTGCTGTGCTGAAGTCAGGATCACTGTGGCTGGTCATGACCCCTGGTGTGCAGCCAAGTAAAGCCAATGGAGAAAACCTGCTCACCCTTTTCTTTCCTACATGGATGGTGAGGAACTTGTGTGCAGGGATTTTCATATAACTGCTAGAGACAAGGCTATGATAAGAAAGAATATTGCTGAAATCGTTGTCTTGGGATGGCTGAGGACAGCTTTTATCATCCCATGCCATGCTTCAGCTTCAGCATAGCCCAAGAGGAATTAGGTCCCTACTATCCCTTGTGCTGGATGTTGCTTTGCAGGACAACCTACAATGAGGACCAGTGCCAGAGAATATCTGTGCTGGGTGTTTACACTGATCTCTCAGGTCTGAACTTTCCTCATTTCTCCTGCTCTCTCAGGCGTTCTCCAAAATGACAAACAGCATCAGCAGGGAGGAGCACGTGAAGCCAGGACTGCTGAAGATGCAAAAGCTGTGGGTCATGTTGCTGGCTGTAGCTGCAGTCTCATTTGTCTTCACACGCTTTGTAATGTTGAATGACAGGTAATGGAGGGACAGGGTAGAGAAACTGTGTCCCCTCAGTCCTGGAAAGGAAGTGGGAAGACGGAGGGTCTCTGCAGGAGGCCTCCAGGGAGGAGGCAATAAGGTAGGAGTGGAGATAATATAGGAAAAGGATGCAATTATGCTTGTTTCAGGTGAACATCTCAGGGCTGGAGTGGTTGCAGGCAATGCCATGACATGGCCAAGCGGACACTCTGGGATACAGGATTGTTGGGGTGGAGTGATGGAGGAAAGCTGTGTGAGGACATGATATTCTGTCTAAGTATAACCCTTTGGGCTTTTTTTTTCACAGAGATGACATCAATGTTCCAGAATTAGAAGCATGCCAAGGACTGTTGAGCAACATAACACAACCTCAGAAGTGAGAGTCATGGCCACAAGTGTGTTGGGCGGTGGTGAACAGGCAACTGGCTAAACGGGGCCACTTGGTGGCCTCAGTGAAGGCCCAGGGTGTAGGAGGGGATGCAACAGAGAGTCATTTGTTTGCAGTAAATCTTTATGAGAGCGTTCAAGTTGCTTTCTTACAAGCTCTTTCTGCTCTAGGGTGAATGAGATGTGGAGCCTGAGGCACCTGAGACTAATGCAGAGCTGCCAATGGAAGTTCAACGCTACTGCCCTGGCCAAATACAGGTGATGCCCACCAGCCACAGGGAAAAATTACTCAGTTCACCTACTTCTAATAAAATAATGACCAAAGTGGTTTGTTAATTTATGGATGACACATGCTTAACCCACAGTAGGTGATCTAGAAATTCAGGATCAAATATCAATAACCAAGCAGATAAACTAAAGTGTTGAGACCCTTACAAAATTGTCGATATACAACTACAGATTTCTAAAGGCTCTTCTTCCTCTTTCACATGATGAGTTTGAGGTGAACGCTTGCCCATGTTTGTTTATGAGATTGATTCTCACACAACTGTTTACTGTTCACGATCCTATCTAAACAGACACTGGTCTCCAGGTTACATTGCCGGGGTGGGTCATGCAGGCACACCCAGACCCACCATCCCTGCACAACAGCTGTTGCCCTGTGGCACCCCACACGTTGGCTTTTGATCTCACAGTGCAAAGGGTTTGTGGGGGGAGGGATGAAGGCACGCACGCACTGAGAGTGAAGCTGAGGCTGAAGCAAGCAGGAAAGGTCTTGGAGTAGTGATTAGGCTAAAGAGTGGAGAACAGATAGAAAATAGTCTGGAAATGTGTGTGGATGAGGAAGAAGGAAATGAAGGATGTGTGGAGATGGATGAACGGAGGGTGCCTGGTGGAAGTTGTTCTGACTTGACACAATGCCTCCCTTGTGTTCCCTGTGCTTCCCCAAACTCCCGTTAAGTTTACACAGTGATCCTTGCTCACCTAATCCTCTGCACCTGCTTCTACTGCCTACCCATTGTTCTCATTCCTACTCCTCTCTCCTTTTTTATCCTGTGACAGTCCCCCTTCATTCCACCCCCAGACCTCTGCTCACTCTCTCCTGCTGTCTCCCCCGTACAGGGCAGAGCTGGGGCACTGCTGCAATGCCTCAGCCTGGCTGACTGTGACACAAGAAAACACACCCTTGGGGTCCCAGCTGGTCTATGATGCCAGTCGCTCCAATAGCTTGAAAGTCGGCAGTGGCTTGATGGAGATTTTGCCAGAGGTAGGAATGCCCTTTAGTGGGAACTACGACTCACAGTCTGCATGCTTTTCTCTCATACACCCCTGAGTGTGTCCAGTTGGAGGATATGTGGTAGGCCTTTACTATAATTCTCTAAGGATGAGTGAATTTCTGCATTATGTTCTTTACAGAAATCCCCCTTTCGGCACCCTCTCTACAAAACCTGTGCTGTAGTGGGAAATGGAGGAATCCTCAGGAACAGTAGCTGTGGCTCTAAAATTGATAAGCACCAGTTTGTAATCAGGTAATTCCTGCCAGCCTGTCCAGGAGAGACCAGCTGGAGGAAGGGGCTTTCATGGTGAAGGCAGAGAAAATGGAGACAGAGAAAAGGTTCTGTGTGGCATTTAAGGTGAGGGGCTGGGGAAGTGGTGGGTAGTATCACAGAGGGATGGGTAAGATGTCAAGATACCATGGAATAGTCTTTCTCATTTACTTCCTCTCTTTATCACCTCAATCAGGTTCAACCTGCCTTCTATGGATTTCCCTGATGACGTGGGCAGAAAGTCAAACATTGTCACTGTGAATCCTAGTATCCTTCACACAAGGTAATAGGTGTGGTAATGAAAGCAGAGGAAAGCACTCCTGACTTCCTTTTCTCCTGTACAGTGTGTTCTTGAAAAGGCAAGCTCTTTTACTTCTGGTCTGGGTCCTACCTTGAAAGGCCTGTCCAAAAAAAGCTGTTGACATCTACTGACATGAGATTCTCCCCTCTGTGCAAAGGTTTACAATGGAATACTGCAACACTTGGAATTGTTTGGAGCAGAGTTTTATCAGAACATAGTTGCTGTTGATTATTTTATCTTACTACTAGAGATTAATAGAATTTCTAGTCATTCCAGTGACGTGATCCTCTCAAGGGTGGTACCAAGACAAGCAGAGGGCCTCCCAGCTGCTGCTGTCGGGAGGACCTCTGATGGGAACTAATTAATCTCATTCTGCTTCTAGCTGCATAAACGCTCTTTATGTTCAGTGGAGAAAATAGGTACTCCTTGTCCTAAAGCAGACATCTAAAACGAGACAGATCAGATGTGATTCAGCTGTAGTTCTTTCCTTCCAGTGACTACAAAAGACGTTTAGACAATTAGGTGTGACATAGATGTCTGTGTAGCAGATCTGTAAAGGCAGTTGGCATCTACTCTCTCCCAGCCCTCTGCTTCACCAGTATGGGACATTCTCCATGACTTTTGAGCTGTGGGGCACCAAAAGTTTTAAATGTTAAGACATCTTCACAGCCTTTTAACCAACTGGTCACTAGCAAACCTTCTGGATATTTTGAAGCAGCTCCCCTGGTCTGTGTTAGGTGCGCTGGAGGATCTGGAACTCAGATCACTCAGAATGCACAGAGTAAGGAAAAATGGAGGTGAAAAGTACAACTGGTATTTCACTGCTTTGGGGCAGAATAACATAATGAGGGCAGGAGGGAATGAGGATGGTGTTGGCAGAGGGTGATGGTCCTGCATCTCTTCCCTCACAGGTTTCGTGGTCTGAATGGTCGGCGTCTGCCACTTGTGAAGGCAGCAGCTTCCTACGGAAAAACTTGGTTTCTCATCCCAGCTTTCTCCTTCCCTGGCAACAGTGAGGTTTCTTACAGAGCCCTCTATGCCTTACAGGATTCTGGCTCCGAGTCACAAGTAGTCTTCTTCCACCCTCAGTACCTGAGTGCACTAAGCAAGTACTGGCACAACCGTGGTTTTCACACCCAACGCCTCTCCTCAGGTTTCATGCTAGTGAATGCTGCCCTGGAGTTGTGTGAACACGTTACACTCTATGGATTCTGGCCCTTCTCTTTGCATCCAGATGGCCATCCCCTGCCCCATCATTACTATGACAACGTGCCTCCCAACCACAGGATGCACATCATGCCCAAAGAGTTCTCTTACTATGTGGATATGCACTTCCATGGTGTGCTGCAGCTGCACGTGGGGCAGTGCTGAAGCCTCAAGACAAAGACAAAAAAACATGGTCTAAAAAACATAAGGGTTTAAACTGACAGAGGGCAGTGTTAGATGGGGTGTTGGAAATAAATTCTTTATTGTGAGGGTGGTGAGGCCCTGGCACAGGTTGCCCAGAGAAGCTGTGGTTGCCTCATCCCTGGAAGTGTTCCAGTGGCCCAGACTGGCCAGGGCTTGGAGCAACCTGGTCTAGCAGGTGTCCCTGTCCATGGCAGCAGGGTTGGAACTGGATGATCCTTAAGGTCCCTTCCTATACAAGTCATTCTGTGATTCTATGAATCACAGGTTTTGCTGTTGCTATCCATCCTGGGATCTTCTGGTGGCACCACAGGCCTAGATGCAAACCTAGAGACTCCAAGAATGAAAAGTATGCCTCCTTTTCTTTTCCACACTGTTCCATTCAGTAAATAGCACCAGCATCAGACAATTTTAATGTTAATTAATTGGGAGTCACTAATTATTATCTGTTAGTGACTAAAGCTTAATTAAATTGTTAGTAAATATCTTCCTTTCTTGCCAACAGTGTGAATTTAGTAACTGCATTTCAGAATTTGAGTATCCCATCTCAAAACTTTTTATTTTTCTACCACCACATCAGTAAACAATAAAACGCTTGCCATATTTTTATTATACTTTGTTGGCCTCTGTTTGCTTTAATCAGACTGATTTAGCTGATTCTTTAATTTAGTTATCAGCATTAGTCATAGAGCATTCCGGTCTGCCTGATTGTCACAGCTATGCAGTTAATCTTCATGCAGGCTTTTGAAGATCAGAGTTAATCTGTCAGCCCTCACAGGCTGGTGGATTGCCAGCTGGGTGGTGACAGGTGTGGATTCCAGGCTGGAGGCTCCCGTGACACGGAGCGTCACCTCTTCCCCCAGCACATGAATGAACAGCAAATCCCTCCTACGCCCCAGCTGATGTAGACAGTTATATATTAGAGATATAAATGCTTCTCCACAGTCAGGGAGTAGCCAGTATGGATTTGCACGGGTGAAGATCATGCCTCTTGCAGCTGATGGACTTCTGCGAGGAGCTGACTGCCTTGCTGGGTGAGGGGAGTGAGGTGGATATTGTTCCTACCTTCAAAGGGATTTCAGTACAGATGTTGTGTCCCATGACATCTCCAGTGATGAACTCATGAAGCACCATGGCCAATGGACAGTCAGGTGGAGTGAAAACTGCTGAGTGGCCAGGCTCACAATACTGTCCAGCTGCAGGCCAGGCACCAGTCAGCAGTGCTGTACTTGCTGCCAAGGTCAGCACTATTCAAAACCTTCGTGAATGAGCACAGCCACAGCAATTTTGCAGGTGCTACACAGCTGGAAGGATTTGTTGATACAGCACTGTGGTGGGTTGACCTTGACTAGATGCCAGAAATGGGCTGAGAGGAACCTCATAAAATTCAGCCATGGGAAATGTGGCTGAAATGTGGGAAACTGCACCTAGGGAGGTAAGCTTTTTGAGATGGTAACAACTAATAGCTGAAGGATGGCAGAGGAGACCCGCTGGCTTAAAAATCTATAGAATTTTAAGATAAAAGGGTGAAGAAAATAGGAATCTCTCCACATGAACTGGAGACTGACCTTTCTCCACCTGACTGCAAAGACTTTGTTTGTCTTACTGGGGCAGTGAGAGTATCAATGCATGGCTTCATTACTTTTTGCTGTCCAGTGAGTACAGTAGCCAAGAAATAATTCCTGTGTACATCTCCACATCCTGCCTGCAACATCTCTTGATCCACAGTAAAATTCAACAAAACTGTGATCTTGAAGGAAATGATTACAATAGAGCAAACCCGTAACAGACATGATTGAGTCATGATTGTTATGCTTGTGAGAGGGACAAAGGGAAAGAACTGTGGGAAAAATGTCAGAGAAACACTGAATCCCATCAGTGGGAAAGGACATCTGCAATTCTCTAATGGATTCTCTTGCCTGAAGCAAGAATGTGGATTACCAGGAGAGATCATTCAGAATTATCAGTTCCCAGCAACAGTGCTGCATTAGGTTTCGAACCCTCATTGGATTCTCTAAAGAATGGATAACATAAATTTTCTACTCTGCATGGTGCACAGTGCATTCATTAATTATTTTCTCTGTGTTTGATACTTTCAAGCATGCTGGAACATCACCAGATTTCTTTGGCTTGTCCCTCATTGTCTTGGTTATCAGAACATGTAGTTAAGGCAGAACAAGGAACATTGGACAAATCAATGCAAGCAGTACCATCAGCTGTCTGGGCAGGAGCAGAATTTACTATTTTGGCTCCTTGCCTTTTCCTCAAGAATATACACAGCCATGAATTTGCCAGACTATCCCTGCCCACTCCAAACACTGGCATCTCCTTCCCTGAGCCAACCCCCTGAAAAGGACCACTCTGTCCTGCCAGAAGCAAGCCTGGGCCAAACATCAGATTCCACTATGTCCCGTGCCTCCCCTTGGCCTCTTTCTTCCCCATTTTTTGGGAATGGAAAATACTTTTCCTCCTTTTCCTATACCATTCCTTGCATAAAACAAGCAAACTCATAAGCCTTGAAGAGAGTAAGGACCTAGATGATTTCACTTCCTGGCCTGGAAGTGAAATGTGAAGGGAGTGTTCATCTGTCTTTTCCAGTCAGGAGTATTCTGTAAAAATGTGGGTGACAGGAGAACAGGAATGGAGGTGCCATGTGCCCTAAGACAGCAGCTCTCAATATGTCCTGCTCCTGCTCACCTGTCAGCCCTGCTAGGAGCTGCAAGGTTCCCAGCTCTGCTAGACAATGGAAAAAGGAGGTCCCCCTTTGTGGGTGGGGTTTGGCCCCAGACAGGGCTTCAGGTACAGATTTTTATGGTTTCAGTCCTGTTTTCCAGAAGACCCTGCTGCTCCAGTAGCACTTCAGGGGAGAAGTGGACCAAGAGCTGGATAAGGACAATGGAAGTCTCTTTTGGGGGTCAAGGACAAAAAGTTTCTGAATACTTTGGCCTCTCTCAAAGCTCTCGCTTTCCCTGTGCCTTTAAGGATGACACAAAGGTAACAGTTCCCATGTATGAAAACTCAACCCTTTGGAGAAATCAGTGGAAAAGGACTTGTTGCCAGAAAAAACTGTGGAAAGGTCTTGCTATGAAGTGTCATGATACCAATAGCAGTACCCCAGAACAGACTTGATCATATCCTTGGCTTCACCCATGAGTGAGGGACAGGATCTGCCTTCCACATGGAGAGTGGTAGTCAGGGCTTGGCATTTGCCTTGGTAAGCACCACTGCTTTACTCAGCACCAGTGCCTCCTGCATGATGCCTTTGCTTTCCTCTCATCCCTGCCTCCAATTTTCTGCATTAATCAGTCCCTGAGGAGGATTGTCAATAATGGCCCTCAGTGGGGGCAATTAATACTCCAAGTAACTTCATAATTTCCTTCTGACTTTGCCTTCTTGGCCAGTTTGTTTAACTTCCTCTCAGTAACTGAGATTCACAGGTTTAGAACCAAATACACCATGGAGCTTATTAAAATCCTGTAATTTTCTTCAAGTTTTTGTGAATTGTACAGCTAATTGGAGAGGTTAGAGGGGAGCAGTGAATGATGAAGGCTTCAATGACCATTTAGAAAGAAAGGCTTTTTGCTTTTCAAGGATATTTTTATAATTTTTCATTTTACAGAAAAAGTGAAAGCAGCAAGCATGCTCCAACAGATATTGGTCCAGAGGGTACCCTAAGGAGATCTGGGTGGCCAGGAGAAGCAGTGTCCTTGAGGCCAGACACTACATTAACAAAATTCCTCCTCACCTTCCTCTCATCTGCCCCTTGGGATTTGCATCACTTTTCCGTACATCAGAGTTCTCCACTGAAATATGCAGTTTCACTGGGATGTTACAGCTCCTTTGCACCAACTCCTACCTGCTTTCCTCAGAGAACTGCCTGCACACCGGCACAGGAAGATTCCTCTTAATGGTAAACAAACAAAATTACACACAATGCAACTTAGTGAACAGGAAATTGCTCCTTAACTGTGTGCTAAGTCCAAGCTGCATCTAGTGAGGTCCACAAGGGCCAGTGGAACAAGAACCTTTAGAGGCAGAGAGATAGGAAGGGCTAGATATAAACACAATGGTGTAGATTAAAGAGTAAATTAAGTTTCTGACAGATGAGTCAAGCTTCTAACTCCCTGAAGCTAAAAGTAGAAGCTAATTGGGAAGTGCATAAATGAACAAACAGGAAGGAGAAGAGGAAATCTAGACAGACATCCAGATAGTCTGCTGGAAAGGTGCCCTCTTAGCCATAGTCCTTTTACCAGGACAGGGGGGAACACCGGAAAGGTGAGGTAAATTCAATATGCTCTTTTTCTGTCTACTGTCTACTGCTGTCTGTGCAGGCATCTCCCAGGTTATCTGTGACTAAAATGTGTGCTGTGATCAGGCCAAGTGGGTGAAACCCCTGTGGTCTGGGGGAAGATGGTCCAAATAGAAGCATGGGAGGCCTGGCAGATTGATTATATCACCCTGCCTCAAACCCACTGAGGCAAGCACTATGTGCTCACAATGGTGGAGGCAACCACTGGGTGGCTGGAGACCTTCCCTGTGCCTCACACCACTGCCCAGAACACCATCCTGGGCCTGGAAAAGCAAGTCCTGTGGAGGCATGGTACCCCTGAGAGAACTGAGTCAGACAATGGGACTCATTTCAAAAACAGCCTCATAGACACCTGGGCTAGAGAACATGGCACTGAGTGGGTGTACCGCATTCCCTAGCAGGCACCAGCTGCTGGGAAAGTTGAGTGCTGCAATGGACTGCTAAAAACCACCCTGAGGGCACTGGGTGGGGGACCTGCAAAAACTGGAAGCTGCATTTAGCAAAGGCTAAACACCCTCAACACCCGAGGCTCCACTAACCCAGCTGGCCCTGCCCAATCCAAAGAGCAGACAGAGACAAGGTTCCAGTTGTACATGAGAGGGGTGTGCTAGGGGAGACTGTCTGGATTAATTCTGCCTCCAGCACAGACAAACCCAGCCGTGGGGTTGTCTTTGCCCAGGGACCTGGCTGCAATTGGTGGGTGATGCAGAGGGATGGGGAAACACGTGGTGTACCTCAGAGGGCTTTGATTTTGGGTGAGAACAGCTTGTAATGTCATCTATGTACCACTGAGTGCTGAGTGTCACTGCCACTGTTTGTATACAGTTATATATATATGTATAGATATGTCTGTTTAGAGTTGAAATGTATTAATTTGGGCATTAAGCAGATGATATGAAATACAGGGTGGAATGTCTTGGAGTGATTTATGATGATAATCTATTTCATGATCCTCTGCTTAAGCCATCACTTTTATTATAAAAAATTATCTGTTTAACACTGAATCCCTTTAAGAAATTATGATCTGATCTTAGTGAAGGCATTTCTGTAATGAATAATTCTTGATAAAATTGCCATCCCGTCCCAACCTTTGTAACTTAATAATCAGAAATAAAGCTCAAAGGGGCTGCTCTGTCACCTCACTCAGAGGTGTGTATCACACACCACTATATGTCAGCCCTGAAGTGCCTTAAAGCTTGTTAAAGCCAATTTCTCTGTAAATACCAGGGGAAAATGAGTGATTCTTGTATAATTTTTATAGTCTATTTTCCATTAACAATCTACATATTAACCAGATGGCACCTAATGTGAACAAAATTACCAGGCATTTGGGTTCATCTTTACGTGCATTGCATGTCCATAGCCAGGCATTTGGAACTTCTCCTTTTCCTCTCAGAGTTGGAAGAAATGGAAGTGCCATTTCCCTCACAAACTGTTCTATTCCAAACAGCAATAATCACCCTAGATGTAGCAGAGGGCAACTGAGGCTTTTAGACAAATGATTTTAACTATAATGAAGCAGTCCTAATTTGGGGGTGGAGTATTTTTGTGTACTGACAGCAGTAATAAAGAAAACACACTGGGGTGGATCCTGAGCTGGGGAAATTATTTCAGCTTCACTGAACACGTTACACATCTGCTCTGTGACAAGGAGAACAACTGCCACAAAACCTGCAGTACACATTCTTCATTAAGTTTGTTTTCTCTGTGGGAGTATGAGCATTAAAAAAAAAGTTGCATCAGGATGCTTCCAATTTCACAGCAGAAGAAAGTAAACCACAGAATTCATTCACTCCCCTGTGGAGATTTTCCCTTTTTATATGGCCTAATTTAAATACATAAAATGAAATAACTAGCCATCCTGTGTTATGCTGTTTGCTTTCAGTGTAATGACAAATTTGTTGGAGTGATTTCCACAGAAAAGAATAAGGAACAATGCTGAGAAATACAGGCAAGTCCACTGTTACCACTGCTTAAATTTCAAAATTTAACACAAGGCATATTTCCAGTGTCTCTCTGAATTCAGTTATTGTAATAAATGTTGAAATAATATTCCCATCTGTAATTAGTTAAGAGCAAGTGAGAAGTAGCAATGAAACAGTCCCATTACCTTCTCTGAAATTACTTTGTGATATTGTTACTTCTCAACAGATTCCTGTGCAAAAAGATTTTCATAAGGCCTTAGGACAACATATGCTGATTTGGAATGCTTATTGTTCCAATGGAAGTAGCAGTGAATTTGCTGTATTTGAAGGACTTTTAATTTTTGCATTACAATTCATGCAAATTAAAAGGAAATACTAAGAGGTTTAAAAGTGTATAATTTAAGAATCTAAAGTGGGCCCTCACTCTTCATTTGTTACAAAGCAGATGGTTTATAGAGTTGCCTTTCAGTGACTGAAGACACAAAACCACTGTGGCATGAATAGGAAATAACAGGAAATGTGTGACCTAATCCCTCCCTCCACAGTTACTCCCAGCACTGTCCACAGAAGAGATGGAAATACCAGTAACACTCTTACCAGCCCTTGGGTCCTGATGTGCTTGGTCCATCTAGAATAGAACAGAATATTTCAGCTGGAAGGTGCCTACAACACTCATGTAGTCACTGCCATTTGCAACCTGTTGCCATTTTGAATATTGATTGCACCAAGCCATGCTATTAATAAGGGAATAAATTTCCTTTCAATTCGTCCCTGGTGAGTTTACAGACCTGTTTGTTTCAGTTTAACTATGCAAATTTATGATGGTCACTGACTCAGTCTTGCACAAGCAATTCAGCTCCAAGTAAACAAGTAATTGCTAACTTTCCCAAAACAGATGAAAGAGTTAAAGTATGTGACCTGAATGTATGAAAGTACCTGGAGTAGGTAATTCTAATTGTTATTTTCACTTGTTTTACAGTGAAGTTGGGGATTTCCAGGTTGATGACAAGACAAAGGCCCTATTAGAATACATTGGTGATGTGACCTGGATACCTCCAGCTATATTTAAAAGTTCATGCAAAAGAGATGTAACCTACTTCCCATTTGATTATCAAAACTGCACCAAGAAGTTCGGTTCCTGGTCTTATGACAAAGCCAAAATTGACTTGGTTTTAATTGGCTCTACACTGAACCTGAAGGATTACTGGGAGAGTGGAGAATTAAAACTCCTGGATATAAACATGACATCAAACACAACTGTTGTGAAGAGATATATCCAGACATCACATATTCTCTTTACATTAGGCGTTTGCCTTTATTTTACACTATCAATATGATTATTCCCTGTCTGCTGATTTCTTTTCTGACTGTATTAGTTTTCTATTTGCCCTCAGACTGTGGCGAGAAGGTGACACTCTGCATATCAGTCCTTCTCTCCTTAACAGTGTTCCTTCTTGTTATCACAGAAACCATACCTTTTACTTCCCTGGTAATTCCCCTTTTTGGGGAATATCTCCTTTTCACCATAATATTTGTAACTATTGATTGCCATTTCAGTCTTTGTGCTAAATGTGCACTACAGAACACCCAAGACACACACAATGCCCCTGTGGGTGAGAACCATTTTCCTGAACTTACCTCCCTGGATCATGTTCATGACAAGGCCTGCCAGTGATGAAGAGAATAATCAGAAGCCAAGACCATTATTCTCTTCTGAGTTTTCAAACTTAACTTGCATCAACAGTTCTGGAACCAAATGCTGCAGAGATGGCTTTGTATGTCAAGCCACAGCGTGCAGCTGCTGTCAGTATCAACACACGAAGTTCTTGGATTTCAGTGGCAATCTCATCAGATGTTCAAGCTCTGAGTCTGTAGATCCTATGCTTTCCTTTTCAGTTCTGTCACCAGAAATGAGAGATGCTACTGAAAGTGTAAAATACATTGCAGAAAATATGAAAATGCAGAATGAAGCAAAAGAGGTAAGAACATATTTTACTATTACTCAAACTGCAGATACCTTTTGCCATTACAATGTTTGGTAAGAAAAAGATCTCAAACAAACAAACAACAGAGACCATTACTTTATACAAGTAAATTACACAGGCTGTATTACAAATATGTGCATTTTTGAACTTACATAATTGGGAAGCAGCTCTGCTGCACAACAATCTCTTTATTGACAATATATGTACTGAGTGAGGCCTGTTAAGATAACCACTGCTAGAGCAACATCGAGTACCCATCCCACAGGAGTTGGAGGTAGGATTTTCCAAGTTACAATCTTAATAGTGGAGTCTCCTGACTCTATGGCCTTTAGAAAGTTACATTCTCCCTCCCTCAGCTTACCATAATAATGGAAACATAAGAATGTCCCTCACAGTGATGATGGTGCTCATTCTGTTGCTGCTGCAGAGTAAAATGTAGCTAAATGAGGCAACTACCAAGACAGAGACCAGCATCTTTCATAAAGCTGCATCTTAATACAATGAAGAGAAAAAAATTTAAAGGTTTTTTTTTTTAATCACGTTCCTCAAACATACTATGAGCAGTAGCTACACCATCACAATTATCACAGAATTGAAATCCCTTGCACTATGGCACTTCATTCTAATTTTATTTTGTTTTATGCTGAAATCAGAACTTTATTTAAATTTAGTTGGTACAGGAAATACAGGGTTATTTGGGTTTTTTTGTCTTAACAAACAAGTTCTAAGCCAAAAAGCACAAATTTCAAAACGAACTAACGCATTATTCATGTATCATTCCTAAAGAAAAACAAAAAAGTTGAATTGTAATCTTAATAGTAACTAAAATAATCACCAAGTTACTATTAATATATAACACATATAATACTTCAGTGTCACTCTTGTTATAACATTCACTGTAAAAAACAAAGAAAAATAGAAAAATCAGGTGTTTTTTGAAACTTGGTTCTCTCTCCACATGATAGGTACAGAGATTAATTTTACAGTGTGTGTGAAAACAATCAAATTTCAATACTACATAAGCAAAGTACCAAATAATTATAAACCAGTTAACTTTTGCTTTTTACATGCTGCCTAAAAACCAGTTGGAGCAGTCTGTTTCAGAAGAGTTTTCTGTAAATCTGTTCACCTAAGAAAGTAAAGCTTTACACTTTCAGTTTTGGCATACAGAAGTTGTATTTCCTCAGGTCCAGTGTCTTGGTGAACAACCTTTTGGATTTGAAGAAGCAGCTTTTGGCTTTTCCTCAAAAAGCATATTTAAATAAAGCTTCTTCAAGATTAATTCATTTGTCAGTGAAAACAGAGATGTTTAAGTTCTGTACACATGAAAGGTATCTACATACAGAAAAAACTCTGCTTCCTATATAAAATGTTATTATTGCTAATGAATGTTATTCAACTAACAAAGAAAAAAACCTTGCTTTTTTTTTTTCATTTCAAATTCAGGATGATTGGAAATGAGTTGCCATGGTAATCAATCACGTTTTTCTATGGGTTTTCATCCTGGTATGTATTCTAGGAACAGCAGGATTGTTTTTACAACCTTTGATGGCTGGAGATGAAATGTAGAGATTAAATTAAATGTTTTGAAATCAAATAAAACTTCTAACCAACTCTGTATCCCCACCCCAGCACCTCATATCTCTTCCATGTGTGGTAGTACAAGGATCTCTCTTGGCTTCAACTTCACTGAACCAAGGCAGCTTTGTTAAAAATGTGAAAAAAAAATTATTTTCAACCTTTGTGACAGCTAATTTCAAAGTAATATGAGCTATGCTTTACAGATACTTCCTGTGATAACTGGAAAAGACACAGGTAGTTAAACTTTATAGGAATTATTTAAGAAAGGGTTAATAAAGAAAATGACATGAATATTTGGAAAGCCAAGATGGTTTGAATGCTTTGGGCTACTGGATTTGTTTCCACAAGTCTGGTGCCAAGGCTCTTCAGCCCAGGATCTTCTGGAAGAAGTGCACAGTGAGTTCCATGAGCACCCTCACGAGGAGGGAAGGGTGAGGAAGCACAAACACCAAACTGCTGCAATGCAGACATTGCCACCTGCTGTACAAACTGACCCACGCAGAGGGAGGAAAGGATCATGGGCAGGTTTATTAGGGAAGGGAAACAAAGAGGTAAATTATAGATTATGGCAATAAAGCAGCCATAAAGTAAACTCTGTGCACCTCTAGATTGCAATGCATGTGAAAATCAACAGGAAAAAAAGCTACTCAAACCTAATGATGTTTAGAATTGTGTAAAAGTAAAACACACACTAAGTCTGCAAGTGATGCAAAGAATCAAAATACTCTGATAGGATAGTTTGGATACAGAGGCACCTGCTGTAGAGAAGTGTTTGATGCCAAGGGAAGGCAGGTAGACAAAACTAGTCCTGTAAAGTGTGCTAGAATCACTGCTTAAGCATATATAGCTTTTGTTTCTTTTAATCAGTAACTGCAGATTATTTAAGAGCATGAATAAAGAGTGCAACAAAACACCTTAATGAGTGTGGAAATTTTGTGGAAATACAGTGCATCAAGTGATGTAACATTTATGAAAATAAAGAGAATGAAACTGTTGAAAATTGTGCCTTTTTTTCATTTATTTTGAGCAGTGACAAAAGCCTATATAAGGTAGCATTACCTACATTCATACATCCAGCAACAAGTTACAGAAGTAAAGGTCCATGCTTGTGAGTATATTAACATTCTTTTGTTTCAGACACACCTGACAAGCAGAAGACCCCAAGGATTCCAGGGTCAGCTATGTTATCTGAATCTGTCATGATCAGACTAGAAGTCACTAAAAGAAATTCATGCATTTGCAAAAACTGGGAGTTAATATAATAAAGAGTGACTCCACTGGGCAATGTGCTGCCTATCATGATATAACTGGGCAGTCTAGAGAAATCTTTTAACAAGGGGAAAGACATGAGGTGGAGAGTTAAAAAAATAAGATATATATCTAATCTACGGTTTACTTGCTTTGCCTGTCAGTAATTCAAACTGCAGGAAAGCTGCAAAAAGATATTTTGTATTTGAAGATGAAACAAGCTATCTAAAGTGTTTCTGCAACTTCCACATGGAGAAAGTCACTGATGCATTGTTTAATCTTTGTAATACTGAGAAAGTTCAAACTCATATATATTAATGGATTAAGCCAGATAATCTTTGCAAATTCACCTTTAAAATTATGATGGGAATAGAGGAAACACGGATATCCAGTACCAGATGTAATTGTGTAACTGAAGAAGGGTGACTCCCTTTAGAATCAGAATTATTTATAAACCGTTATTAAAAAAAAAAAAAAGAAAAAAAGGCTTTCCTGGTATCATTTCCCTACCTGTGAGCCTTAAAAAGCTACACAAAACCAAGAACAGCCCACAGATTGAAACATTTTGAAATAAATATTCATTTATATATATGATATATAAGTTTTGTCATTAATAATCACTATTATAATTAGTACAGGCCTATTCTAAAGGAGATCCAGGAGGGGGTGTGGGACAAATATGTATGTGTTTTCCAAATTTATAATCACTATAAAAACTTAAAATTATCGAAGATACCACAGTTTACATTAAAACTTCTCACCTAAACATGTTATTATTAATGTAGTAATTTAAGCAAACAAAAGCTTCCTAAGACTTGCTCAGGCCTGGCATTACTGTATTAGCCCTACAGGATGCAATTATATTATGAACAACACTGACAAAACTTTGGTGTAGGAAAACACCCAACGATTTTCGAGTCTTTTCCAGAAATAAAGCTATTAAGAAAGGAAGAAAGGTGGCATTGGAGTCAATGTAAAGAATATGCTTTAATGGAATATTTGAAAAGTTGCAAGTCTGTTTTCAACTATCTTAGGAAAAAGAAAATATGGAAAACTGTAATTCCTTGCTGCTTAGATTTACATATGGTTTTATAAGTAAGAGACCCAACTCAAGGTAGCTCTCAAGTTCAGTTCAACAAATGTGTGAAAACTTAATCATCTGTATTTGGTTCCAGAGCATAATAATTTAAAACTAAATTTCCTTCAGAGAGACGTTCCCCAAGTTCCTTTTACATGTGCTTAAAAACTTAATTCTGAGCAACACCCAAAGGCAGGAACTAATGGACATGTTTGCAGACTCACATACTGTATCTAATTCTTCATCAAGAGTAAAGAAATCTGAGTGTTCCTGCCCCTCAGAACACTTGTGCCACTGGGGAACTCATTTAACTGTCTTTGCCTTCCTTTCCAGAGCTGATGGAGATGTTGATATCCACAGATGCTTCAGGCATTTTAAGGCTTATTAAATGTTCCTATTGGTATCACAGATTTAACAAGCTTTAAAATTTAGCAGCAAATTCCACTGGAAATTTATAAAGGCAAAATATAGCCAAATTGCTGTTCTTAGTTGTATAGTGGATATACTATATCCAGGAAGTTTAATCTGTATTTTTATTATTATTTTAAATTACACTGTAGAAACTTTATACTTTTACAACACATTCAAGAGAGCTGCTAGAAGTTCTCCCTTGTATACTATAGCAATGGAAATAAACAACTTTACTGTGCAAGTAACTGCAAATAAAATACTCAGTATAACAATTTAGGTAGTAATTCAATAATTGAACTACAGAGATCATAATTTAAAAAATCTAAATCCTTTATTTCTCACTAGGTGTCAGTGTATCTTTTCTGATATATCACACATGCAATGGCTTGAGAAGGTTCTTTAAATTCTGACCTGGTTTAGCAGTAACTTAATAGACTGGCAATAAGCAACTGGACTTCTATGTGTCCTGGGAATGCCATGCTTTAATATAAACCTAATTTTCTAGTTCTGGAATTTTTTTTCACTCTATTAGAAACGTGCCTACAAAGAACATGCATGGAAACAGAGCTACTGCAAAACTCCTTAGAGCCATATTAGTAGGAGATGGCTCCAAAAATATTTTATGCATTTGTACTGCCTATATGTGTAGGTACTATTATACTTGCCCATTTATGGATAACAGGAATAAATAACAGAAGTGATCCAATTATTGAAACCAGAAGAAAAGCCCATAAGAACATTCGATCGAGCACCTGAGCAATATATTTCCAGTCTTCAACAACCTGCAAAACAAAGAGTACAAAGTTGGTCAGCATGTGCAAGAACAGGTAAAAATACAGTACCAAATCCTGCAATTCTTAATTAATTCAAAACAGACTTTTTTTCAACCATGTCCATATCATAACCCTTTTGAACAGCATTTTATAATTGTACAAGGAGTTAGAACTAGGAGTTAGCAAACTTCCCTCTGGGAAGATTGGTAAGCTATGGATGCTTTAATGCAGAAGTTGACTCTGACAACCACTGAACATCCTTGTCTATAGGGACATGAGACTGCTCTGCCACTTTCTAACAAACTTTATGATGTCATATGCCATGAATCCTTAAGGGAAATTCACAGGCAGGAGCAAGAATCAAAAGTTGCAAAGAAAATAAAACCAAAACAACGCACAAAAAAAACCTAACCAAAAAAACAATGCCACATAACAACAACAACAAAAAGTTTAAAAAACTGACAGTGCAGAGCAGCTGCTGTGTTACATACAAGATCTAAAAGCTTTGGGGTTAATGCTGCACAGAATTATGCACTGGGGAGAATACTCACAGTAGTTTCAAGAGTTTCCTTTTTGATAAAATATCTCACACCTATATACAGTTTTGCAAGTATTGCAGATAAAATTGTGCAAGCAAATTAAAACCCTGCCAAGCAATTGCCTTGGATTTGAACTGGAGCTGTACACATTTGCCAAGCCTAATGCTTCCTAAGATGTAAGGCTGCAGTAGCAGTAGCTGTTTAGTGTTTATTAACAACTTTTGCACTTAAAGCTTGCATTCTCTGGAGCCCAGTAATCATAAAACACAAGTGAATCCCCAGTCAGCTGTATATTAATTTCTGAGATGAGTCACAACAACATTACACCTGAAAAACCAAATGCTTATCACCTGTCACTCACAGTCAAATACAGTAACTTCACAAGAGAAGGACAACCAACCCTTAATTTGCAGGACATTCTGTATTTAATAGCAAACTATTCTGTTTCTGTTGCAAGGCTATTAGATGCTGTCTTAACAGTACAGCAGACACATTTATTAAAAATCTAGGCTGGATCCCTTCTGACAATGTCAGAATCAAGTCCTGAGAAGGCACACTAGAGGGGTTTGCTTACTCCTAGCCTGGTTTGGGAGAACACACTCTCAGAACCAGACACTTCTGAATGCAGCCATTCCCATCTAAATTGAAAGAACCTCAGGTTCTGCCATCAGAAACAGACAGCACACAACAAACTTCTATATATCTTCAAACTTCTTTACTAGCCTGGAAATAGCATTTAAATCTCTGATGTACCAATGGTATAAGCATTTCTTTCTTTATTTCATTTGCATTTAAAAGCATGCAAAGAAAACAGGTTTGTAATACTCTTACACAAATGTTGTAGACATCCATTAAGGACAGTTCAGAGTGCAAATGCACAGACTGAAAAGAAGCTTTTGGCATATTTTGATATGACTTTGAGACAAATAATAATAAGGGTAGAAGAGAACACTTAGGAAGTCATTGAGTCCATGTTTGATCTCAGCACAAAATGACCAACAAATGGCTATAGCTTGTAATTACACTAATAGAAGTTAAAACACTAAAATTAATTGGTTTTACTGGGAATTGAAAGCTGCAAGATAAATCTTGGCAGTATTTATTCTGAAAATATAAGGCAAATGCATTTTTCAGCTAGCCCTCAGGTACAACATTAAAGTGAAAAATAGCTCCTTCTCTCATCATTTCTGCAGGGCTGTAGGGAACTGTTACAGTACATGCTCTTGTAACAGACAAGTGTCTCACAATGTGTAACTAATGACATGAACTTCTAGCAGAAAGCAAAAGGCTTTTAAAGAACCCAAGGACTGCACTATGTCAGCCAAACATTCTCTGTGTTGTACCAGACTTTTATTTCTTTCCAGTGGAAACAACTACACAGCTGAAGGACAGTGAAGTCTGTCCTTCAGACGAACTACAGTGAAGGACAAAAGCTGGAAATCCACAGCACACCTTTAATGTGCAACTGCACAGCAAACCACTGCTTGTTTTTCTACTTTCCACTTGCAGAAAACCAGTGCAGCAGGACTAACACAACACCCACCTCACGGACTTCGTTCTCCTTCATGACGTGTCTTGTGATGTAGCGGATGGAATCCAGAGCTGCTTCCAAGGTGTTCCTAGCTGACTCTGACCCGTTCAGATTTGCTGTTTCCTCCTTCTGAGCAAAGTATCTGTCCACGTGGCTTCTCATGCAGAGCAGCTTGGGCAGCTTGTGAAGAAATATCCTGCGCACCCAGGGCGCCATGGCGTTGTGCGTGGACGAGGAGCGGTGGTGGATGTTGATGGCAAAGACGGTTATCACAATGGACAAGGTCACAAAGATCATGGTGAACACCAAGTACTCCCCTATCAGTGGGATCACTTTGGAAGAGGAGGGAATAATTTCTTCAATAACAAGAAGAAACACAGTCAAAGATACCAGTACTGAAGTGCAAAGGGAAATTTTTTCACCTTCGTTTGAAGGAAGATAGAAGACAAGGACGGTTAGAAAGGAAAGCCCAATGCAGGGAATAATGAGGAACAAGGTGTAAAAAAGGGGCAAACGTCTAATTATAAATGAATATGTAACAAAGGGGTACCAGCAGCATCCATCAGTCCTGTTTCCTTTGCTCCCTGTTGCAGTCACTATTTCCCATTCTCCATTATCAAAAAAATCTCTTTTGTCAACATCATAATCTTCAAGAATCAGATCAACCTGTGAGCCATCGTAAGTCCAGGACCCAAATTTCATGGAGCAATTTTGGAGGTCAAAGGGGAAGAAGGTTACATCAATAGTACAAGAACTTTTATAGTTTGCTGGTGGAGTCCAAGCAATGGTGCCATCATATTTCACCACAGTTTTTGTAGATGTTCCCTCAAAACGTCCATCTGCACTGGAAAACAGATATATGCATGCAATTACACTGGGGTGTAGGGGTGTATTTAAATAAGAAAATATGCTTTGTTATTGTCATTTCAGCTGTTTAGCCCTTCTCCCCCTTGACAGCCAATATTTTGTATTGTCTTAAAAGTCAATTGTTTTTCTTTAAATCTGAATCTCACATAGGTAAACAGCTTTGGAAGAGTGAAGAACATTTTCAAGTCATGAAAAGATCTGTGCAACTTTCTACAGTCCCAATGACTTATGAAAGGATTGTAAAAATCCTGACCTTTAACAGCATGACCCAGCTCTAGTATTTCTATTAGTAATATAGCACAAGTACTTTTAAATTTGGCCAAATCATAATTATTGAAGAAAAAAATCATTACACAGGTAAAATAATACTTGTGTGCCACCTCCAAGCTTGAACTTACAATCACTGCAACAGCCTTTTATCCTGACTTGACAAGTCAGGAAATGTAAAAGCATTGCATATGCCCCTGTGTTGTACAGATAAGTTAATCCAAGAGTTATTGTGTCTGAGATCTGTTAATTTTCAAAAGAAAAAAACAAAAAAAAAAACCAAAAAAAACCAAAAAACAACCTAAAACCAGGACAACCTCCCTTACAGTTAAGTGTACTTAATTTTAATTCCATGCTGAATGAGATTTACATCATAAATTAGTTGTTTCCCTCCCATCACTCTACACTGTTTGTACCCAGCACTGTGCAAGACATTTTTTTTCTAATTAAGAAGAAAGTTTGCACAACAAAATGGAATTAACTTTTTCAAAGAGATTAGCAATTCCATTCAGAAGCTAAGTAAAACATTGAAGCATTTAACACAGCAAAAAAGTCCATCTGCATTCTCTTCCACACATCCTTAGCCCACCAAATGTACACAAGTTCTATCCAATGAGCCTCCTGGAAGCAGCTTGGACAGGAAAGTTGGGAAATAAATGCATTTTGTATGAAAAGATTCAAATCTTACTTGTCATAGAGCACAATATCTGGGATCCAAATGGAATCTGATGGGACACGGATAGAGGTTATTCCAGCATAATCTTCAGGATTCCACCTTAATTTGACATCTACCCATTCCTGCAGATGGGTGAGATGTAAAAATCGTTATTACAGGGAAGTGGATTTAAGCAGGGTGATAGCAGATAAAAATAGATAACAAGGCAATTAACAACAATCAAACTGGCCTCTCCAATTTGCATAAAACAATGAATTTGCTGAACAGCCATGTAGCTACCTCACTCAGTATTTGTTTTCTGTTATAAGAGCCTCTTGACAGTATTTCTGTACAGAACTTCAGATATGAAAATCCTTTTTCAGAGTATGTACGTATAAGGAAGAGCTGTTATAAGGTAATTTAATTGTATAAATTAAATTTGAAAAAAAAGCTTGTTCTAAATGAATACCAGTGACTGGAAACTAATCAGAAGCAATTTAGACATTTTCATTATACAAAAAAAGCCATCATGCTCCAACTCTCAAAACTGGTTCATCTTCAACAAGATCTGCAGAAACTGTTAAAGAAGACACAAAGTATCATCAACCCACATTGCCATCTCATATTTGCTGAGTAGTCTCGAAGTTTTCCTGAAAATAAAAACTTGGCCTAAAATTACAGTTACTGGAAAATAATTGGAATGGAAAGCAACAGGAAAAAACAAACAAACTAACAAACAGAAAGGAAGAAACCCAAACAAAAATAATTCCATGAGCTAGTAAGTATAACCAGCATCTGCAAACAATCTTCTCAGTTAAATCAGGAATGATTGGTGAGCATCATTACCCAAGTTAATTGTGGCCATTAAGTTCAGCACTGGACTGGTTATCATAAAGCTTGAGATTTTTTTCCTGCCCAAACCCCAATATTCTTCAGAGGAAAAAGTATTTCCTTATAGTAAGCATATATAACTTTGAAACTGAAATTCTTCAGTAATGTATATCCAAAAATCTCAATATCTCACAAGAGAAAGACCTCAACACCATTATGCAGAAGACTACACCAACCCATACTTTTCTTAATAAAGTTTCTGAATGAGAAGTTTGTATTGAAGCAATAGTTTATGTTTGGATGCATGAACCTTGGTACATTAAATGGCCATGCATTGCCATATCAGATTTCTATTATTTGGTACATTTTTATTAACCTTTTTCTGTTTGTTATGGTTTTTTTAAGAGGTTTGTAAGAATTAATCCTTTGAAGCATTTCCAGGGACATTTTATAAAGATACCATGTGAAATAAAAATTCATGCAACAACTAAGGTTTTGTTGAATATACAATTACTCAGAAAAGTTTCTTCCAAATTTTGATTTGCAGTTATGAAGCTTCAGAATTTTTTATCAATATTTTACACATACCTGTTTCAGCCATACATTTGTTGTCATCAATTGATTTTTCTCATCCTATAAAATAAAGCATATGTTACAAAAAGAATCCATCCATAGCAAATAGCTGCTTTAGTTCACAGTTGTCTAATTGAAAATACAAAACACACTTCTGAAAGCATTCTAATCACTAAGTATGTTTATATGAGAACACCAGACATGCATCTACAGTGCATTTTTATTACACTGATGATAATTTTAGATGCTTAATCTATTGTGTTTAAGGCAAAACAGACACAATTCTTTCACATGGAATTATGCTCCAGAATTTTAAAGTGAATGGGCAAAAACCCCAAACTTATTTACTGTACATACCACATCTACTAGCTGAGAGATTGCAAGGCCAAACTTGATTTTTATTGTGTCATTCAAGCGTTCTACTGGACGAACCCATCTCTGATAATCTTCAAATAAATCCTTAAACAAACGATCTTCACTTTTAGCAATAAAAGAAGGTTCAGATACACCTATAAATAAAAAAAAGGAATTTATTAACATTGATTTAAATGAGCAGTGTACACCTGGATTCTTGTGTCCAATGAGCTACAGTTATTTTTATGCAGAGTTCAATTTCTCATCTCATCCCCTTTTCTCCAGAAGCATGGTCAAGGTCCTGGAAGAAGAATTTTATGGAGTTACCTGGCTTTATGAGCATCTTCATTCCATCATCACACTCCTAAAACTGATGACTCAAGAACATTATGATAATTTTAGTAGGCAAAAAGCTCTTATATCATCTACCCAATGCCATGCAATTATGGAACTCCCCTCAAACTGAAAGCTGATGTATGAGGGCCTGAAGATTTATCATTCTGAAAGAGAGTGGTACTTTTAAAAACCTATATCCACACTATCCAGATCTGTAGGATATTGCATAATGTGCAATCCAGTTTGAAACTTCAGTCTCTTCATGATTCATACATTATTTCTTCTAATGTTTGGGTACATCTATTATATATCAGTTTTGCTGCACTTATAGAGTACTTCTCCCTCACACTGTTTTGTATCTTAGGTGCATGTGCCAAACTATTTAACAGTCTATTCTCTACCTATTCTAATATTATATTGACTGGAAAGCACCTTTCTAGTTCTTTTTTATCGTTCTTATGGAGCTATTTTGGGGAAGACAGAGAGAGAGGGGAGGGAAAAAGGCAAGATCAGTGTCCAGCTAAGAAACTCAAGAAAGAACAGCTTTCAAAGGTGGTGTGAAAGACCTGATGATGGCCACTGTCTCAAAAAGCACAAATTACACACATCATCTGGCATGGAAGGGTCTCCAATTCCCAGACATAAGTTAGAAACACAGACATATGTTCTAGATAAAGACTTTTACTACTTACCAATGAGATTTAAACTGAAACTACTGCCAAAAAAAGACCTAGCAATTATTATAATCAGTTTAAGGGACAGAGTAAACAAAAGAAAGGAGCTCACCAGCAGACTTAAAATATTATACCATTACATAAATCTATGGCCCAACCTCTCTAGAAATCATGTGCTCACTAACTGCACCCATCTAAAAAAAGATATATCAGAAGCAGGAAAACACCAGAGAATGTCACAACCAGATTAAAACCAGAGACAGTCATCCATACAAGGAGAGATTTAAAAGATTACTTTGTTTGGAGAGGAGGAGAATTTAGTCAACACAACAGAAGTGGATCAAATAGGGAACGATACATGCAGAAAGAAACATTGGTGGTATTTAATCTTTCTCATAAAAGAAGCTGAAGGAAACAAAGCATCAATTAAAGGCAGCACAAACAATGTCTATTCAAAGATCATTACCATCAACATTCAGTAAATCAGAGGTTCAGAGACACTGAAGAGGACTAGGAATTCAGAATTGCCTGGGATCAGTGAATTGTGTGCCAGGCCTGTCACACCTGCACAGGGCATCAGTTCTCATTGCAGCACAACTGGCCAAAGCTGCCTCAGAGTGGGATCAGCCCTGCCACGACTTGGCAATTGTTGCAGAGGCTCTGCTAACACCACTTCAGCCATCAATTTGAACTGACCTAACCCAGCTCTGTGGGACTGCAGCCACTGCAGCCTGGACAAACTAAGAGGGGCAGCCTGAGGTTTAAGTTCCCTGCCATTCACCACAGTGTGCCAGCAGTGCATTTCTGCTGCACTGCAAAAGGTTTCATTTACAGATCTGTGCAGTGAGCAGCCAAACACTGCAGAGCCCAGCAAGGCAATTCCTGCCTCCTGCACTGCAGGTCTGGGGCAGCCCAGTGGAACTGTAATTTTAAACACCAACTGGATTTCTCTGAAATGCCATAGAAGGAGCAAAAGCAGAATGTAGCTTAAGGAATAAGATCACCAAAGTGGGAGCAGCAGGATAAATCTTCCCTACAAACCTTCCCATACACCAACATGCTGCTGAATGGTTCTTGTTGTGGGCCAAATCAACATTTGGGTTTTAGGACAGTTCACCCCTCTGTTTCAAAATACACATCTATCTGTATTTATTCACAAACCTACTGTTCTTTGAGATAAATTATTTGTATTTGCTCTACAATTTGACACCTCTCCATCTCATGACTGTTGCCTTGTGGGATGTGCAAAGACCTGACATGCAAATGGTGTTACACCACTGAGATACCTCAGGTGGAGACATGAAAACTCACAGGACCTAAGAATTGCTGCCAAAAAAGACCCAGCAACAGAATGCTGTATATGTACAAGTTACCTTCACAGCTATTAGGTCAAAATAAATTTAATTTAATTTAATTGGTTCAGTATATCCTCATTATCCAAGGATTTTTTCATATTTGTAACTATACACAGATTTGGCAAGTCCTTCATTTTACAGACATCCAAAAGAACCCTTCCTGAAGACACAACTTAATTTCTTTATTTCTAGATCCCTATTTCCTGAATTATGAATGGTTTTGTTTACATTTCAGCCTAATGTTTCAAAAATACCTGAGTTTTGTATTAGCATTAATTACATTTCCCTCCTCCAGTTACAACCCTCAACTGAATTTTTCGTACAATTTAAGACTGACTATGCAGCTGGATATTATCTCTCCATTAATTGACCTTGAAGCAAAGCAGAGGCCAAGTTGCACTTTCACCATTCCTGTAAGATGACCTCCTGTGCCACCACACAGCCTCTTCAGGGTACAAGCTGTTTCCAGATTCAGCTTCTCTTAAAACACAGCATCTCCTTTGCTCTGCTGCATGGGGACAGGTTCCTTTACTGCTTTTATGTACTTACAGAAAATTTGTCAAACATTTTATACTCAGCCCTACAGTATGCTCACTGATCTGTTACAGTAACCATTATTTACTGACAATCTAGCTCAATTAATTTTTTCTTTCATTCTGATCACAGAAATAGCCACACTTTTCAGTATTTCTAGTTGATTCTGTTTATTAATAAACTGGTGTATACTGGTCTATAAAAGACAGCTTGATCAAAGGAGAGCACCATGAGGAATCTGGAAATTATATATTATATATATGTAGCATATATAACATACTATATACAATATCCTATATTAAAAGTTGGCAAAAATAAAACAAGTAATCACTCCTCCCTTGCATTTTTTATTTAATAGGATCATTCAAGTAATTTTTTACAGACTGCATGTTTTTAATATCTCTTTACCCTTGTCTGTGTGCTTTTAAGATTCCAATAAACGCTGTGCTTCTTAGTTACTCCTTGTATTCACATCAATTAAAAAATTGTGAAGAACTGGTGACAAGTGGAAGAAAGACACAGAAGAAGGAAAGCAGGTAAAACACAGAGGGTGAGGCAGCAGACAAGCCATGCTGGTTGGAGAAAACCAGAAAGAGGTTAAAACCTGTGACTGGCAAGATTAGCAAACAAACAACTCAGAGTAGAATCTCATCCAAAATCAGATGGCAAGAGATTATGGAAGTACTCACCCCTGCCACTAGCTCACTGTAACAAAAAATACTTAGAAGATTTGCAGCTTTGAAGGGCAGTTCTAAGCTTGCCGGTATTTGTATGTCTTCATTTTTGTTGAGGCCAGGTAACCTCTGCAGTCTAAATCAAAGGTAGCTCTCTGTACTGGTCAGTGGTAACTCACAATGACAATTTTTATTTTTTTATTTGCACCTTAAACTCTTCTCACTCCCTCTCACTATGTGTCCATATTAAGCAACAAAAAAAAAAAAAAACAACAAAAAACCCCACCCACATCACATAAGATGCTGGATGGCCTGAATTTTAATTCTGCTCAAAGAAAACAAATGTTTATGCACACAGAGCACTAATTATTCTAGTTTTTTTTAACTCTGAAGTGGTTGGAGAACACTTTTGACAAAATGCCAAGTAAAAATTCTAATTAAACAGTTGAGCATGGAAACATTGCATTTAAAAATTCAGCTCTACCATTTCTTCCAAAAGCATTTAACAAACTTCTTTATTAGAGTACTTTGGAAGAACTACTTAGAAAACAGGAGGAAGCATTACATGGGGCTCAGATGCATGAATAGCATGATGAAATGTGCACATGTCCATTCATTTTTGTTAGCATTCTCAAGTCAAAATTTCACTTGTGCTGCTAATGGCAGACTTTTTAAATGCTGTAATTAAATTTTAAAAGTGTTATTCTTTTGTTAAACCCATATTTTGGTTCTTACTGTATCATTCTGGGACTAAACTTCCTAGCATCTTAATATGATATAGCAGTGTTATTCCTTTTATAAGAATTATCAGTGAAATACTGAGTGTTACAGCTTTATCTCAGATATATATTCAATAATCTTTCTTTGCTTTTAAATATAAGAGCATCAGTCCATGTTTCTCCAAATAATAAGGTTTCTTTGAACTCTATTCCTCTGCACTTCCTTAGATAAAGTGTTTAAGAAACACATTGGCATTGCAGGTATAATGCTGGTCCTTGCACACTAAAGTGTAGTTCAAAGCACTTTCTAATTGAATGTTAATGATTTAGGTTTTCTTTGCATCACAACTGGGTATGGTTTCAAAGGAGGCCCATAAGGAAAGGGTCACTTTTTAGAAGCCTAATGTTAAGATGGAGATTCAGAAGTAATACATATTACTAATGCATATTATATGCCATGATAATGAAAAAAATACTAGTAAGGAAAATAAGCATTGCAAAATATCCATACTTTGTAGTTAACATTATATTCTTTAACTCTGTGCTCTCATAACAGGCTATTATCCACAAATCTAACTGCTGCAAGCTACAACCAATAATTTGCTTACAAATGTGGAAGGTGAATGAACACACACAGCACACCTGCCTCCAGTACACTAATATATTTATTAAGATGATCTCCCACCACTCCTTCACTAGGTAGAAGAGACATGTAATGTATTAAATGGAAGTTTGATCTTTGTACTGTACCCTGTCCTTTTGAAAACAATCATGAGTCACACTTGCTGCATGGTCTCCATTTTTTTGGCCTACTTTTCCTTCTCTGCATTAGCAATTGCCAAGAATCCAATCACAGTCGAGAGTTTAATTAACAGCGAGCAATTACAAAGATCACAATCATCTTAACTAGGATATCTGTAAGTCAAAGCAGCATTACTAATGCTATTCCACTTAGTGAACAACAGTCAGAAAAGCCAGCTATGACATTCTGAACTTCCCAGAACTCTCTTTTTCTCCCCTGTTTAAAAGATGAAGCTACATCACTACATCTACAAGCAGGGAAAAAGTGATTTACACAGTGCTTTCAGCTTACTGGGAGGGTTTGTGCCTTCTCTCCTACCCAGCACATCAACCTCCAGCCAACCAGTAGCAAAATAAAGTGACATGTATTGGACATGAAACTATGAAGAACTTTGAATGCAATACTGCTTAGCACTTACCAACATGCACAGAGGTACAAGAGTTGCTCACAGGAAGCAGGGAAGGTGCTTCTTACAGTCAACTCCAATTTAAAAGGTTGAAGTTCTAATTTGATAATTGTAAAGTAGAATTAAACTATCCCCTAATAGCTTAGCAACAAGGTATAATTCTGGCACATATTTCTGAATACATTTACAACTTTGATTAGTAACCATAACATACTGCCATGCAGTTTGCAAACTAACCAAGAAACAGATACAAACTGCCAGCCAGTCTTTAGATTTAGAGCTAATTGGACCAGAAACCATTTGTTTGTCCTGTGGCAAACACACCCCACGTGCCAAACAGCTCCCTGAGCTCTGAGTGACAGCACTTTTAATCACTGCATCACTTGCACTGTTGTGACATGTCAGGAAAGGCTGAGGATGGACTGTGAAGGGGGCACTGAGGAACGCTGACAGCGAGCAGCAAAAAGGGCACGCACAGGCACAGCCAGCGCGAGGAGAAAGGGGAAGAACAAACATGGAATCTGATAAGCAAAGCCCTTTATACACATCAGTTTAGAGCATGGAATTAAACACAAATCCAAGATTTATGCAAGTAAGACCTGTATGGAAATAAGAAAGAGGCCAGGGCTCCTCACAAGCTGCCAGTGCAGCCCTGGGTGCTGCAGAAGTTGGGCACTGGCGTCACTTTGCCCACCCAGCTCCATTCCAGTCTCGGCTACACCAGAACATCCAACCCTACAGCTCACAGGGATCAGATACTCTGCTCTAAACCAGATAAAGAGTAGGACATCTCAATATATATCATATCACACAAACCTCAAGTTTTACCATTCCAAAAAGTGGGAAACCATGCAAAAACTTGCTTCCACAGCTCCTTCTGCAAATCAACCCAGACATTTCTCCATGGATCAGTGCTCACATTTACCCTCCTAAGAATCTCTAAAGAAAACACAAAATATTTTAAGAGAAAAATCACAAGAAACCCATTCAAATGGGAAGGTTTGCAGCTTCCTGTTGGGTAGGGAGAAGGATTTGATCCATCAGACTGAGTGGAAAACGTTTGGGTGTATTTATAGCCAAGGAAACACCCTCACAGGTCTGCAGCACGGCACAGAACTGCCAGGGGCGGTTGTGAACCTCGATTCCACTCGGGCATTGAAGTCTCACCTGTTAGTTTAAGATTCAGAGCAATAAACAAAACTTATAATCTGACTGTATTTTAAATCAGCAAGTATTTTGTCCCAACAATTCCGAGCTATCCAAGATAAAATATTAATTCAATACCAACTAAAGGAAACACCAAATTAATTTACAAGCACTCTTACAGCAAATTTCATTTTATTTTAGAAAAAACAAATTGTGAAAAGAAAATTTTAGCCTCACTATATATGATCAGTTCTCATGGAAGTCAAAACCTCTGGCTTGTGCCAAAAGGCAAAATTTGACTTAGCCTGGCCATACAGTCATATAAATCATAAAATGTAAAAATGATTTTGCATAGTAATATGTTCAGTCATGAAGAACACAAAAAATACTACTTTTTCAAATATTGAGACAAAGAATAATCTTTTAAATCACATTCATTAGTAACAGACTGAGTATTTGAACAGACTGAGTAGGTTGAATTAAAACCAAGCCATTGATACAATCAACCTTCCATAAACCATATTTACAACCAATATTTTCAATTTTGAGTTACAAACCTTCACATTTATTTTTCATTAATTTTCTTTCTGCCTGTAATTATTGCAGTTATGGCTGCAAAACATTCTGCAAAACCCTTAGGGATGTACTTATAAATTATACAAAAGTAACGTTTTGGAACAACTGTTTCTAAATAAATCTTTGGAAGAGCAGCGATTTTGCTCCTTTAATCTTCGTGTAATTCTATAAACTCTCCAGCTTCCCATGCAATTTTACATCCTTCAACTCGGAAAGCTACATCCTGATCGAATTATGAATTTTGAATTCAAAGAATGATGGATGATCGAACTAAAGCGAGTTCTGCTATAAATTCTTAAGAGCGTTGTTTTCACGTACAGTCACATCCATATGAGAAACCGCAGGTAATAAAATACATTCTGCAAGTTTACCTCCGCACCAGCTGCCGATGCACAAACTGTACCTCTGCTCTAAAAGTGAACAGAGGAAAAACTGAAAGCTCTGGAGATCTTCAAAGCATTTATATATATACACATTTAGAAAGTGAACACTGCGTACTGAGGGGTGAGGCAGTCAGATAGCGCACCTGAAAAGCCGTAGTTTGGAAAAGGCGTTTTCCCCTCTGCGGGAGGGGGCTGAGCCGCCGGACCGCGCTCTCCGCGGGTGCCGCTCGTTTTCCCAAAGCCGGCGGAGCCCCGCGATCCCCCCTCAGGAGCCGGAGCCGGCACCAGCCTTACTCACTTCAGCCTCGTCCGGGAAAAAGTTGATGGCGCGGAAAAGGCAGCGGGTTCGGGGGGAGCTCATCGCCGGCTGCGCTTCCCCCCACACGCACAATCCCCCCGATCTCCCCTCAGGAGCTGCTCCCGCTGCCCGCGCTCCCAGCCGGGCACAGCCGGGCGAGGCAGCGACGCCCGCAAACCCCGGGCCGCGGTACCACCGCTCCATCTCCGCTGGGCCCCGCAGCGCCGG
>VZRZ01000646.1:50287-60995 GCA_013398175.1 Climacteris rufus
GGCCCCCGCGCCCGTCCCGCAGCCCGGGAGCGGCTCCTGGCGCGGCCGGGCCGGTGCGCGCTGAGGGCCGGGGCCGCAGCTCCAGCCGGGCAGCGCCTGCTTCTGGTACACCCTGGGTTCGGGAGGGGGCAGCTGGAAGCGACTTCGAGCCAAAAAACCTAACTTCTGATGTCCATTCCCTGTGAAACGCTCAGTAGGGACTTTTTAAAAGTTTCTAAATCAGTACGGTTTTTTAAAGTTTCTAAATAAGAATTTTTGGAACTCTTAATCTAAAATAGATAAACTGATGCAAGCTAAAAAGACCTACGATATTTCCATCCTTATGCATATTATAGATATATGTAAAACATGTAATAAATACTCAGTACAATCCCCACTTCTTTCTATCTTTTACAAAAGACAACTTTCAATGGACAATCTGTGAGATTTAATTACCAGTTTTCCCTAAATGATCCTAATGGAAATGTACAGCGTACACATTGCCACAGAAAACAGAAGCAGCTGGCATTAATGCATTTTTTACATCTAAGATGTTGTTTAATATTTTACAGAGAGAAAAGATTTGGAAAGAAGGGCTAAATGGCTTTACGGTGTTAATCAGCTTCTACATGAAAAGTGCTAATTCCCCAGGAAAATGATCCTTATTTAACTCAAATAATTTTAGCAACTTTATACCTTCCTAAAATGAGCATTACCCAAAGCAGCAATTTCATTAAGCATGTTGTCAAAATTCTCTTATACCAATTGTTCATTTTACAGAAAAACAGCGCACCTCTCTCTGTAAACTGAATATTTTCAATAACCAAAACAGAGTACTGAAGCATTTTAATATCTTTCTTAATTTTTAAACTCGTGTTTTTCTGTATGGTCTTATCGTGCAGCCATATTTGGGTTGTGCAGGTCTGTGCCAGCCAGAATGCAGTCTGCACAAGCACACAAAAAAAGGCTGCTTACACAGGAGTTTATTCCAGCACACTTCCAGTGACAGGCTGTATTGATTTGGATGCTCTGCAGTAAATAGGGGCATTTTACATTTGAGAATCCTTTTGTATAGTGCATATCCTCCACAATGGAAATATTTATGGGTTAGAGGATGCAGCATGACTCTTATTTTGAAATGCTCGGTGTATATGCAGTGGCCAACCCAAGATTTTATAGTAAATTAAAAAATTGTATTTTAGCCCAAAACAAGGCACAAAAAAACCCCTATTCTTCAATTTTTTTTTCTGGTGATATACTAGGGTTTAATATTTTCTGAGTGCTCCAAGAATTACTGGGCAACATTTGTACTGAAGGTGCAGCTCTGTAGTTTTTAATGAAAACTGATTCATCACTGCACTGCACCTGGTGTTCCTAACATGAGATTATCACATAAAATCCATATTTCTGTGCACTGCAGTAGATTTAGAGCATTTTAGAGCCATAATGTGTTGTACATAGCTGCCACTAGAACGTGCAGGACACAGGAAACTGGTTTTATTACATAACTGTGGATTTGTGTGCAGCTGGGTCCTAACCAGGCAAAACAGATGCTGGAAGATATAAAAGGATTAAACTGTCTGGGTTACATGCCCAACCTTTTGCTAAATATTTCATGTAGCATCATCTGGCACATGTTAATTATGCTGTATTATTACTGTTTCAGAAAACAGTAGTTATAAATAAGTAGCTGCTTTTTCCTGCTGCTCTGAACTTGGAGCAAAATATTAATAATATCAGCAGCATGTTAAGTTTAATATTTATCACTAAGGGAAAGCCTAAACAATTACATGAGTGATGCTGTCTTTCAAAGGGCCCTTGTCAGCAGGAGGTGACATCTGAAGGCCCCCACTAAAGAATGCTCTGAGAATCTCCAATAAATTGGCTGATGGCAGCTTTACTGTGCACTGAAGAGTAGTTTAACTGGAAAGCCAAATGCCAAATTAAACACAGATAAAAATAGCCAGATGCTCAGCTCTATTTGCAAAATAAGAAATACTCTCAAAACTCTGAGAAGCTGAATTTTCTCCTGATTAAAGCCAGTGAAGGGTACTCTTAGATCCAGTAATTTCAGTGGTTTTTCATATTGCAGTAGAAGTAACTGCAATTAAACCTTGAAAATGAGGACAACTTTTACTACAGAAGAACTGTAATGGAAAATACTCTTTAAAGAAAATTAAAGAGATTTAAATAAGCCCTAGAATCTCATCCAGTCTGAAACAACACAATTTCTCTCATGTATGAAGTATTTGAGTGCACCAGCTTCCTCAGCTGACGTGTCTTGTACACACTTGGCTGTGTTATCCATGAATCACCTACAGTCCCATGGCCTCTAAAACCACTCAACACCTTGCAATCATAAATATATTCATTTTCACAACAGTGCAGGAGTATTGCCCCTAATTTTAAGGTCATGAACAGAAAGAATAAATAATTACCTTGGAGATCCATAACAAACCAGAAACAGCTGTCAAATTTAACATCAGAAATCTTTTGTTGTTCATCTTAATTTGGGTGCTTTTGTAACTGACAAGTAAAATATTTGGTTGAAGAGGGAAGCATACCTAAAGGAGGTCATATAAGCAGCAGTCTTGGAAGTTAATTTGACTTTATTTGCACAGAATACAGTCACCTAGAAAACAAGCTAACTATTCTTAAACACTGACAGATGCAAGAGACAGCACAGGTAATTATTGGAGAAGCAGTTGTTTCATTATCTCTTAAACTACTTAGAATAATAAACCACGTTACAATTCCTTAGGACAACCTATTTGTGAATATTTGCATATTTGCCCTAACAAGTTCTATCATGCACTCGAGTGAGATATAAGCTATCCAGTTTTTTAAGTTTACAAACATCATATTATGCAAACAGTTTCAAGTAAATACTTCTACCTAATTTGAAAAATCTGCCACCTTCCACAGCACCACATGAAGTTCTGGTTTTAAAGTAACATTTCATCCACAGCAATAGCTAAATATTTTAAATACTTATGTAATACACTGTAAACTCTACGCAAACACTAGGTACACCAAAAAAAACATACAAAAAAGAACAGGAAGCTCATTTTGATTAGCAAAGATACCTCAAATGTATCTCCAGAATCATTTTTCTGTTCTTATGACTTATCCCCAAACCACTCCCAGGTAAGGCACAGTTGGTGGTGATTTTTTTTTAATTTTTTTTTTTTTCTAAGCACACAAAGCCAGAATCAACACAATAGGCCAATGCAGTCAAACACTGCTCTTATTTCTAGGAAGAACAGGTAAGGAACTTGCATCAGTGTCTGGACGGCTCAGGAACATTCTAGTCATGAAAGATCTCCAGCATCTGCTTACTGCCCTAGGCTCAAATGCAGAAAAGAATCAGAAATTAAATTTAGGTTAGGAGAACTTGGCTGTTCATCTTGGACATGACTGCCAGCTAGAGTTACTTGCCTATTCCAAGGCAGCACTGAGGCTCAGCTCACAATCAGCTATTAATGGCACTCGGGAGAGATGATGTTTTTTTAAATTAAATTGGTCATTACTGTTCATAAAGTATTGGACAGTACTTTTGCTTTGTATAAACAAAACCTTTAAATAAATAGATCTTTTAAAACTTAGCACAATGCTTCAATAAGTAATGCACTACAGATCAGAATATTAAGTTATTCCAAATTTTTATTACAGTATCCAAAAAGTTCCCCTTTACCAGCAAACGATGCCATGTTTGGCAAAGAAATGCTATTGGTAACTCCTTAAATCAAGATATGCATATATGAGTTATCCCCATTCTGTTAGAAAAAGATGCATTTAAGAAAAAATATTTTAGTAAGTCTATATTCTAAGCTATCCAATAATACTTACACTGCTACACTGAACAAACTGCCTTTTATGAACTATATACATCGATGAACACAAGCTCAGATGCTCTAACAGTTTCCTAGAAAACAGAAAGCATTGCTGGAGTCTATCACGTTTTGTTGCAAGTCATCTTTGAGGAGTGAGAAAAAAAACTCCATTTTGGCATTGCTGCTTTTAGAGCATATTCCAAGTACTTGTATAACCATCAGCAGTGATCCAGAAATCTGCAAAAGATGCTGTTAGAGTGCATTCATGGTATCAAAAAATAGAAAGATTGAGCACTGGATTTCTACATAAAAATGGAGCTTGAGGTATTTATACAATCCTTTATAATGGAAATTAAATATTACCCATTGCATGTTCTCTGCAACTATTCAGGACTTGTGATATGAAATACCATTCCTATGTTATTACCTGGAAGACCTACTGTTGCACAAGGTGTAAACAGAAGTCAGCTGAACTTCCATTAGCTATAAAATTTAAATATGAACAAAGTGCTGTCTAAGTTCAGTGCAAAGGACTAAAGCAATTGGTCTGCACCAAGTCTTAGAGAATGGCCCAGAATGTCCTGCAGAGCAGCCAGAGCCTCCCCCTGCTCTGTGCAGAGGCTGCCAGAGTGAGTGCAGGACACACAAGCTGCAGCACAGACACCTCAAGTCAGATTCCTTCCCTCTGTTCTCAGCACTCAGCTCAACAATGGGTTGAGTTGACATGAAGGGTCCTTTCTGGCCATGTTGACAAAGTACATTTCAGTAAAAAATGTCTGAGATGGATTAAAACCAACAAAACGCTCTATAGATTCACTCAGTTTCTTTAAATGGTCCTATTAAATCCTGTATAAACATCAGATATCCTTTGGGGCAAGAAAACCCCAACAAACCAACCCAAAAGCTGCAAGATCAGAACAACCCAGGGTGGGCACTAATGGGCTGGGTCACCACTGTCATACTTTGAAATTCAGCAAGGCCTCTCTTTAAGCAGGTCACTCGGGCTTTTCACTTTGCTTTTGGTATCTCAAAGGGTGCACAGTAATTTTCAGCAACTTGTTTTCATTCCCTCTGTTCACTCCAGATCACTTTTTTTTCAGAAGAGATTTTTGCTAATCTGACAATCATATTCTTTTGCATTCAGCATAGGGGCAAGCTGGACAGAAATGACTCTAATGTCTAATTCATGTGCAATTATTTCTCAGGTGGTCACTGGTCAGTTTTCTTGACTGTTGTGTCACAAAAGGGAATCCAGTTCTCTAGGGAAACATCAGCAACACTAAACTAAATACAAAACATCTTAATTTCCTTACAGGATAAAATGTGAAATAGTCAACATGGCCTAAAATCATGCACTATTTTACTTACCTATTTGCATTTCGACAAGATAAAACGTTTTCACGTGGCCTTTGTAAAATGTCTTTCTAGTTTGTGTGAATATAGCTAGTGTATGATTAATTTCTTAGAAAACACATGCACTTGTGAAGGCTATGATAAACTGAACACATTTGCTACAGGGCATTTTTAAAACACTACTGCTTGCAAGACCATCAGTTTGACAGAGCCTGTTATAGAACAAAATAGGCCAAAACTAAAACTTGGCATGCCAGCACACTTTAATTCTGTATTTGTGGAATGACTTTTCAAACTTAGAAGCTCATTTCACTACCTTAAAAGGAAAACCCACACATACACACAAAATTCTAACAATTCTAACACCATATTTGTTCTTTACCAACTAGCATATACCTTGTTTTAATGGTTTAAAGCAATTAAATTCCTCAAAATTGTGCATATCCAAGCATTACTGAGGAAATAAAGACACCCATCACTATTCTTCTTAACTTTTATTCCATAATAAAAAATAGAAGATGAATGAAATAGAGTGTTCAAGAATTAAAGCAATTATTGGTCAATGTAAGGAGCAGTAAACCAATTATCTAAATGATGACTAAGGACCTGGTTCATCAAAAGTAATTCTGGGTCCTCCACACGGCATAGCTGTAGGCTTCTACAGAAATCCAGATTATCTTTTACTGAAGCAGGTCCTTGATTATCTACAGAACACTTGATTTCATATTCTATTTATCCTTCTCTTTTTGTTCTTTCTCCTTCTTTTCACGTTCAGCTTTTGCTTCCTCCTCCTCATGTTGTTTTATCAATTGTTCCACCTCCTTTTGCTTCAGAACCCTTATTACTGTCTTTCCGTTCTCTCTTGTCAGTGTTGCAATTTCAACTGAAACACATGGAACAGACAGCAGCGTTTAGGCAGAGCACACATCAGCAGGGCAAGCTTTGAGATGACAAGTGACAGCGAAGCAGAGGGCTCCAATCCTCCCTGTGCCAAGCAGCCCCCTCCTGCAGCAGCAGGGTCACAGCTCTCCCGTGCTGCTGCTCCCACACACGCAGGCATTTCCATCCCACACTGCAGCCGACCCACGGGGAGCATCCTCCCCTAAGCCACCTGAATGCCTCTGGGGCAGGCTAAGGCTGACAGCTGCTGCATCTTCCAAACACAGTTTTTGTGTGACAGCTGAAGCTCCACCAGCCACATCTCGAGTACCTGCGTTCACACATTCCCTCTTTCTAAGCAGAGGGCGTTGGCCCGTGTCAGCAAACGCTCACCTTTCTCTGCAGAGAGCTTGCTGACATCCATGGTTTTGTTCAGAACCTTAATGGCCAAAGCCAGGGCGGTCTTCAAGGTCATTTCTCCTTCTTTGTAGTCTTGCTTTAGCATTGACACAGCTGCCTGTAAATGTCACAAATTAAAACGGTGTCTTTGGGCAACCAACCCAACAGTTGGGGTTTTGTCAGACAACATCAATACATGAGAAGCAGCAGCATTGCTACAATGACCTGTAAATTTCTTCTGCACGATAATCAACGACACAGCTTAATTAACACAGGGCAATTCACACTTTTTTCCTTGTCCTTTTGAGAAGAAAAAACCCAGAACTTACAGCGCTATTATTCCCAATGCATGTAGCTTTCCAGCCTCCATAATTTCCACTAGGATCACTTTGATACAGCTGAAATCCATAATGCTTATCCCAGCCAATATAGAGCAAGGAAACACCAAAAGGACGTTTTCCTGTTGAAAAGAAGGCTATTAGTATTCTAAATTTAGTAACAAGATTGGTCATGAGTGACAATTATTTTCTTTGATTTCTTTTTTTAATCTATTCCTGTGAAATAGGATTTAACAGACAGTTCTGCACTTCTGTTGCTTGAGATAAGCACACCACCATTTCTTTGTAAATCACGGGCTGGGAGGCAGCAGAGGTTTATTCCATTTAACCTTAAGAGCAACTCATTTATGTCTCCACAAACTGTAAATTATCATCTCAGAACTTTAATTCAAAATGTAATATTTCAAGCACGTAGCTAAGCTGTTAAAGCATTGAACTTAGCAGTGTCAAAAGCCAGGTACATAAAAAGGTAATTCTCTCCCACTGCACATATGTAAAACAGCAGAATCATCAGTTCACATACTAAGGAACACTACTTACATCATCATTTTCGAACATGTTGCTTGACCCACAGAAATAGCATTTTTTTAAGTGTTACAATATTAATACCCCTACACACAGCCATGTTTTTGATTCATTGAGCCATTATGCTGGATGGGCCCAGAATGTTGAAAGGTTGCCTAAACAATTCTGTGCTGGTCTTTTGAAGGCATTCATTAAATGCAAGAGCACTCAAAGCATCCCATGCAAAGGGCCAGCATCTCAGCCATCCATTTCCCAAGCAATAAAAAGTAGCACCCTCAGCAGCAAAAAACAGTAACCATGACTACCCATTCCCCTCTTAAATTAGGCTATTTTTTTTCTAAGCATAACTTTTTAAGAGAATTCAGTAGAACTATCCACAGTCTGAGATCCTTCACATTATGTAAGAGAATTGTTCTTGAGACATTTATTAACACAATGATTCATCACACTTCATTACCTCCAAACTGTGTATAAGCCTGCTTGATATCACACAGTGCTGTTACCAGTTGTTCACAAGGAATGGGCTCTTGATACTGTAACAAATACCTAGTATCAAAGAGGAAAAAAAACAGTTTTCAAAACTTGTCTTGCTGACCATACCCTGACCACACCTAAGAGGAAACAAGTTGCCAAGTCAGAGCCCCTTTGATCTAGCTGTTCTGTTTCAACCTACTTCTGATCTACTGTGCATGTTTATTTTGACCTAATACACGAAGAGAACTGAATGTGACAGTGCAGGCAAGTAAAACCATGTTAGCTGTGAGCAGACCTACCTCTGTGCAATCAGTCTCAGTTCATTTGTTAGAACATTGGCATCTGAGGTTATTCCTGCAACGCTGCAAGCCATATCCCTGCAAGAAAAGCACACAAATCAACTGAATTCCCATCAATCCCCAGCCAACAGCCACATCTTCATACAGGGGTTCAAGAAGAACACCTGCTGTCAAAAGGACATAGCTGCCACATAAAACAGGTTCATCAGCCTTTAGGCTACACCAGAGATATCAGTAACCAGTTCCTGGTGCACAGCAAAAGTCAGTGAGTCAGGATGTTGGTCACATGTGCAGAGAAGAGGGTCATGCCAAGGATGATGAAGTTTTGAGTGGCTTTACAAGGTGTCTCTCAGGAGGCCACCTGACACAGCACACCAGAACACTGAAGGAGCCACACAGATGGCCCAGGCCTTCAGTGGGAGTTGCTGGCATCTGTCCAATGTGGGATCTATAAAATCTTCACTCCACAAAAAGTATTTGTGAAATTAGGAATCCTCCCTAAGATGGAAGGGCTGTTGTAGGTGACTACTCCAGTATGCTGTTACACTGCCTCCCTGAAAATCCAGTGCTTCCTACCATCCTAGCTGCTTTCAAGATCAACACAGAATGGGAGGCTGACAGATTGAAAAACTGTTTGTGTTTCATGTGCACCTTCTGTCAAGGATAAGGGTCTACCTCCCTTATGGCAAGAAATCATAATCCATAAAACTCTTTGCTCTGACACTGCAAATGTAACTTTCAGAGAGCTAGAATGGAAGTCAGAACAGAGAGATGTATCATCTCTGCTACAATTGTGGCAAGGAAGCCTAAGGCACCCAATTTTACCCAATTATCTTCTTCTCTTTGATACACTAAAGAAAAACAAAGTGTTACAAGAGGAGCTGAAATAGCATGGTAATTTTTGTATGCATTCTTTAATCTGCCCCCCAATGGTATTTTGTAAAACTGAGATTTCCCAATTTTCTTAACTGCTGCAATACCATTACACTGTTTGGCACAGTACCAACAAACAGGCTATTCCACCTACAAAATTCTACAAAGAAACCAAACCAGCAATACTTCTACTTTAGAAGGAGAACTACAAGAAGTCAACAATGACAAAACAGTCACACTTGTCTAAAACACCAAACAAAAAGATCAACAAATAAAATGAGGTTACATGCTAACCAGCTCTTTATTACTAATAACATAAGTGGACATTTGATCACCAATTCAACTTACTCATTCAGTTTGTATATTTTCTCTGAGAAAAACACTTCATCAAGCAGCTTGTGAATGTTGCGCCTCTCTGCTGCCAGCAGGACTCCGTCGTTTGCCAGAATTCCCAGGCAGGTGCCTGCGTGCCCAATGGCCTCCATGGCATATTCCACCTGGTACAGGCGACCTAGGAAAGCATTTAAATCCCTATCACCAAAAAAAAGCACTGAACAAGACACTAAGTGATTAATTTTGCAAGAATCTGACAGGTGCTCATTGTACCACCTACTCGTACTGCTTCAGTCGATAGGAAATTAATTGGTTGAAAAGGAGAAAGGAGTCAGAGAAGAAAAATAAAGTAATACTGGGCATGGCCACTGGGAAAAAAAAACCTTTCTACAAACAAACAAACCAAACCAAACCAAAAAAACAAAAAAAAAGAACAAACAAAAAAATTTGAAAAAATTCAAAGAACTCTCTGCTGCAGTACAAGCAGCCAAGACAAATTTTCAATAATCTAAGAAAAAATTTTATACTGGACTTTTTGAGTTCATAGCATCTAAGAAATAAGAAAACATGGTTTGTACGTACTTGTTTCAGCATGGGCAAGAGTAACAAGGAGAGGCATGACTGCACCAGCAGGATATTATCCATTCTCAGGGAATAGTGACAAAATCTAACCACACTCTAACAAGACATAAATGGTTATTTCAAAAACACGGCAGGTGATATTATTAATGGGACATGGTCTCATTATTGCTTCAATTAGAATGAATCTGAAAGATTCCACTTTGGACTCCTGGTGTCCCTACAGAACTGGGTGTGGGTAAAAACGATTCATTGAACTCATATTCCGACAGAAACATGCTAAAAACAACCACCCTTTGTGCAAGTGTTTCGACAGTTTTGAAAATGAAAATGTGGATAGAACAGTCAGAGTTTACTTTAAAATGTCGGGTTAAAAAATACCTTCTGGAGAAAATATGGTAGTTCTGGAGTCATATCTTCGAGACTGTAAAAGGAATAGCTCAGTAAGTATCACCAGTCTCTCGTCACCAACGCTCTACAGCCCCCGAATAACAGAGGCAGCCACTCGGTGACTCGGGCTGGTCACCGGTGCCCGCAGCCCGGTCCCCGCAGCGTGACCGCCGCCCCCGCGCGGGCCGTGACTCGGCAGGACCCCCGGCTCAGCAAAGCCCCGGGAGGGCGGGTCACTCACCATGGTGCCGGGGACGCGCCGCGGGCAGAGGGCAGCGGGCCGGCAGGAGAGCACAGGGCACGTGAACCGGCACCGGGCCTGCAAGGGAGCACAGCGCACGTGAGCCGGGAAGCGGGGCGCTCCCGGGAAGCGGCACCGAGCGCACCCCGGCACGGCCCCAGGGGGCGCTGCCGCCCGCGCCCGCACTGCACAGTCATCCTCAGCGCGGCGGAA
>VZRZ01000646.1:61158-75269 GCA_013398175.1 Climacteris rufus
TCACACCCCCTCACCGTGAGGGCAGGTAATGGTCGCACCCCACTCACCGTGAGGGCAGGTAATGGTCGCACCCCCCTCACAGTGAGGGCAGGTAATGGTCGCACCCCCCGCCATGAGGGCGGGTATCGGCCCTGCTCCCGCCCTGAGGGCAGGTAATAGTCACGGTCCCATCCCTCCCGCTGTGAGGGCGGGTAACGGACCCGCTGCCGCCGTGTGAGGGCAGGTAATGGTCACTCATCCCCCGCCGTAACGGCGAGTACCGGCCCTACTGCGGCCTTGTGGGGGCAGGTAATGGTCACACCACACCCCGCCGTGAGGGTGGATAACAGCCTCCCCTCAACCCCTGCCCTGAGGGCGGATAAGGGCTCCGCTCCCGCTACGAGGGCGTGGAACGGTCACACACACTCCCCCCGGCCTGACGGGGTCACAGCCACGCTCCACCCCGCCGTGCTGCGGTAATGGCTTCCTCTCCCGGGGAGATGAGCCTGGTCCCCGCCCCTACCCGCGAACGCGCCCCATCCAGCCCCGGCAGCGCCGCCTTTATTGCGTTTATTCAGTCCGGTGTCACCTGCAGCACCTCAGCAGCCACGGACCTACAGAGCAGGTGCGCGGTGCGCGTACGCCTGGGCAGTCTCAAACCACGCCTTCTCCACAGCTTCCTGGCCCACCTCGAACATTGTCATTAAGTGTTTCCAGCCAGTTTTGGCCGTGATGGTGAGGTACTCCTTGTTCTCCGGGTACAGCAGAGCCGTGTGGGCGGCAATGACGAGGGACTGCGCAAACCTGCCGCTCACCAGGAGGAAGAGGGCACCTCTCTCCTCGGCGGTGAGTGGCACAACGCTCTCAAACCCTGCCAGAACGTGTCCCCCAACGCTCAGAGGGTCGGGGCTCTCGATCATCATGTACATGATGGCAATGGCGACCTCAAACACGTAATACCCGTAACTCATGTCGCTAAAGTCCAGGATGCCAGACACTCTGTACTGGGGATTCTCCGGGGAAGCACAGCTGGAGTCTACTAGAATGTTGTGGTCATTAAGATCTCCATGATTGATACCTAAACACAGAAGAAACAGTATTTAATAAACAGCTGAAACAGCTTTGGGAAGATGCATGTCAAACCAACACTCAACTACAAAACCACACAAGTGCCCTGCAGCATAAAGTGCTGCCCTTCAAACCTTTACTGCTTCCCATGAACCTCCTTTGCACTGCCAGGTGACCAGACAGCAATGGAGAGAGGGAGTGTTAGGAGATCTCACTCCATTCTGGTGTGACCCGTGATTGCTGCGTGTTTTCCAAACACACAGTAGTAGTTTCCAGTGATAGAACTGTCACATTACCATCAACGTCAATGTGAGCTGAATTCCAAAAATATTAAGTACTTATTTGGTCCTTTATGAAAGGTAGTACTGCCCTCCATACATACTTAGTAAGCTGATATAACAACATGAAAATCATAACCTTAACTGGGAGCAGACTCCTAAGAAAGATCAAGAACTGACCCTGACTGGACAGAACATTCTTCCTGGCTTACTCTGTGCTGTGCACATTCAGCACAATATTTGTTCATGTCTAGCCTAGAGAAAAATGGAGATTTGCTTTTTTGCCTTTTTCTTTTTTCTTTCTCCACAGACTCAAACTCCTGTAAGAAATTTCTGTGTCTCAGTTCAACATAATTATAATGAGAATAAAATACTCACAGGCTCGAAAAGTGCTTAGCTTGGGTATTACTTTCCCCTTAAACTGCTCAATGACTTGTTCCACCACTGCACGGTATTTGTTCTGGCCCAAGGCATAAATGTACTGATCTAGAAGAGGAACATTTGCCAGGTTCCAAATGAACTGACCTCGATGCAGACTTTTTACTGAAGGATGATGGAATTTCTTTGGAAAAAGCACACAATAAAATAGGCCATAAGTAAAAAATGCTGGTTTTGTGGTTAAAGGGCTTGATTCAAAACCCCTATTAATTTTAACAGGTTGCTAATGAGATTCACTGAAAAGTCCATGATTTGGACTATTGCTTTATATCAATTAAAAGAATAACCTGAAGAATGATTAAGGCAAGCATCTTTATATCTACACAGAGCCTGAATGGTTTTTCCCCATGTTTAGGTACAAGGATTATCTTGTCATTGTCACTCAAACAATCCAAAATTGCTGCTGCCTGTCCATAGTGTGAGGTCATGCAGTGACTCTGAGCCCTTGCCCAGGCCAGAGCCCCACTCTGGCAGAGCCCAGCCTGCACTGCTGCTGCTGCAGAAAGCTGTGGGAGCCCCAGGGGCACAGACCCTGCCAGGCTGCTGGAACAGGCACCCTCTGTGCTTTTAAAGGTGGGATTCTGGGGGGACAAGCCTTGGGAACAGCTGCTGTGTGAAAAATCCTCAGCACAGAAGGAGTTTATGGAGACACTGACCATGGCTTTATTCTCAGGAAAATCTGCCTTTGTACATCCAGGCCTCGCTATTTTAACTAATAAAGTCCTTAACCTCTCTCTGACTAGCAAATGAAAGAGATGGTTTGGAAAGTGACATTCAGAGAGGGAAAGAATCTCTCCCACTGCACACCCCGTGCTTGTCTTGGACTCCTCAAATGCTTTTTAAGGTGACCTCTGGGCCAGATTTGATCAGAGCATAGGGCAAATAATAAAAAACTTCCCACAAGAAAAAAACAACAAAAAGTATGCTTGTAATTAAGGCTCTTAAAGATCACTAAATGATAGTCAAAACTGGACTGTGTATGAACAAATAAGGAACAAGATCGAGCCTAAACCACTTTGGTGGGTGATAATCCATATGTTAAGGGAATAAAGAGCCTTTTCCATCAGAATTGCTTCTCATAACTACTTCCTCCTTGGCAGGATCACTCACAGGAATATTTTGAGACCAGGTCATTTTAATCCCATTGTAAGAGTGTGACCAGCATGTCAGAAGGCAACAGTAAGTTATCCTTCCCAACTGAAAAATGCTTTTGTAATTTGAGAATGTGGTTAGTAAAGCTGGCAATTCACATTTCATAATTGTCTGAAGCTGGTAGCCAGAACATGAGAAGGAAAGGTTAATGAAAGGCAATAAATAATTCAAGTTATTTCATGCATCAAACTTAATTATTGGCTTATTGATCGGCTTTATTATCCTGTACAACTACAGAGTAAAGACAGAATTTACTCTGCATTAAGATTATTTGAGTGGAAGCTGTGCAAATGAGAAGTGCCACAGACCTGTTGGTTGGCAGAGCTGGCACTGTAGAGAGGGAACGAGCTGCTGTGGTAAATGGTCACAGTGCTAATGATGAGGGGAAAGTCAGCAAGTCAAAAGCAATTCAAAGTAATATATCAGCCAGATGTGCCCTACACAAAAACCCTTTAAAACAAGCTTGGCATGCTCCTTTTGAGCAGCCTAGGGTCCATTCTCCTTTATTTGCCAGGTTTGAAACACTAACAGGTGAGCTCTGGAGAAGTAAAAAGAACTCCTTATCTCCCTGCTCATGGCACAACAATGCTTGCACAAGGGTCACCAACACCTTGCCACTTGTTAAGTGCCTGGGGAAAGGCTTTGGTCACAGCCAGCTTGGAGGCTGGCACCTGGGTGATGGGTCAGACCGACACCTGCACTCACCAGCTTGCATTCTGCAGCTCGGGACAGCAGGCAGCAAGCACATCAGCCAGTGCTGAAGAGACATTCACTGAGAGAAGTGTGAGGCTGAAGCATGAGAACTCACCTCTGAGAGCACTTTGTCCAAGCTGGCAGCCAGCCTCCCGATCTCATACAGAATCTGAGCATTGGCAGCAATTTTTGCTACTGGTGTACCTGGCAGGTAAGTCAGCAGTCTGACCATGTACTTCGTGCTCCCACGTCCAGGATCTGACAAGGAGAGATGCAGTCAGTCCCTCTGATGTGTGCTATTGGGTACTAGCTAAGGAAAGAGGCAAAAAGGGTTCACCCCAGTGTAGAAGTTGTCAGGTGTAGCTCATGAAACAGACTTCATGCAAAGATGTCATTTATCAGAATGCTGTATAATGATGTGCAAGCCTTAACACACTCAGAACCCATGCTGGATTTCTAGTCCTTGTGCTGAAACCAACTCAGCACTGAGCAGGGTTCCTCCAGTGCCTGCACACGCCTGCTCAAAGTTCTGCAGCAGAACAGTTCTCAGGAACTCCAGATTTTGCACAGAAGTTACAGTGACAGTAAAAAATAAATGCCAACACAATTTTTCTTCCAAACACTGTTAAAGCAATTTGTTCAGAGATGGGCTAGAACTGTATTTTACACCATTGTGCAGGCAAATCATTCTGAGCATCACTTGGTCTATGAGGCTTTTTTCCCTTTTCTTGTGCATGGACACATCAGATAAATGTTTTCTCCAACTCATTATACTGAAGTGTTTTCCTAGTTAATTATTACTCCCTCTGAGTTGCTTTGCTTCTGGTATTTTAAGCTGGGACTATTATGGCTGGAACACAGGTCACCTGATGTACATCCCTACTTTTTAAACACAAGCCTAGAGTTTCCCTTTAGCATGTATACACGGTGTGCTCTGTAGCAAGCTACTGCCAAGGGTGCAAGTGGGGAAGGAAAGGTGCTCCCAATGCTCACCTCCCGACTCCAGAGCCATGATGTTGCCATCTTTTGTGAGATAAGGAGTAGCTGAAGGAAAGCCTTCAGCACTGAGAAACATCATGGCCCGGGTCTGTGCTTCGATGAGGTCAGGCTGCCGGCTGTCTTCGGAATTGGTGATTTTGAGGACGTATTCAGCAGCACCCCCCGCTGCGGCGCTGCCGGCTGAGGCGCGCACGTGGAAGTTCTGATCGTCGTAGCTGGGCAGCGACCGCATCCAGGACACCTTTAATCCAAACACCCTGTCAACCAAAGCAGCCGCTTCTTTCTCACCAAGTGCTGGTTTGCTCAAAGTCTGGGGTCCACAGTCATTTCCAGAAGACATCGTGTCTCTAGGAGAAAAAGAGGAGCTGGATGATCCGCTCTGTATTCTGACAGCAGAAGCAGTAATTACTGCAACAAAATTCATTCAGCTACTGGAGAAGTTTCCTAACCCACTGTGCCAGCTCAGGTTTCTTACATCATGGCTTATCAACTGCTTAACCTGTACCCCCTCCAAAGAAAGACTGCCAGAGAGACACACCCAGTCTGTTCAGAACAAACAGACATGAAAAGCTTATTAACTAAGCTTTTATTAGCTCATTTCTAGTAGCAGCCTAACCTGGTATTGTTGATAGGTAGGAATAACTTCCTAAGGAACAGAGCTGCTGAATCCCTGATTAGGAAGTTCTCACTTCGTGCCTGCAAAAGGCAAGAAATATTTCAGTAAATCCTAGCGTTAAAGCAGATTAATCCTTCCAAATTGCTGTGCTAAGAAAGGCAGCACAAACCTGCAGACGCTCGCCCGTCTCTCCCCCGCCGGGCTGCAGGAATCCCGAGCCTCCCCAGACCAGCAACCCTTGGACTCGGCGGGAGCTGCGCCAACCTTTGCCCAGCCCGGGGGAGCCGCCGGCCGGGCCCCGTCAGACCCGGGGCTCAGCGGGAGGCGAGGGGAGGGGGGCCCGGGGGCTCTGCGGCGGCCCCGACCCCGACCCCGGGCAGCGGCCCCGGCCCCGACCCCGGGCAGCGGCCCCGGCCCCGACCCCGGGCAGCGGCCCCGGCCCCGACCCCGGGCAGCGGCCCCGGCCCCGACCCCGGGCAGCGGCCCCGGCCCCGACCCCGGGCAGCGGCCCCGGCCCCGACCCCGGGCAGCGGCCCCGGCCCCGACCCCGGGCAGCGGCCCCGGGGCCTCCCCGCGGCGCAGCAGCGCCGGCCCCGGGCACGGCTTTGTCTTCCAGCGGCACGAGAGGGAAGGAAAGCTACGACTTCCTGTCGCAAAGCTTTAAAAAACCCTGCGCCCACAGCGAGCACCAGGGAAGTGATGAGTTTTATTCTTTTGTTTAAACCCTTTTATCAGCACACCAGATCAAAATCTCTGCCAAATGCTTAGACTAAAGATCACATATAGAAATATGTAACAAACCTGAGGCATCTTGCTCGGGATGTCCTTTAGGCTGTACCAGAGATCAGTCCCCAGACTGGGACCATGGGTCCTGTCCTAGAGAATTTTAGACTTACTGAAAATAATGAAAACTTCAAGATGAATATAAAAATATCTTCTGAAACTCCTAATTAAGAAAAAAAAAAAGTAATCTGCCAGAGTTGATGCCCTGCTATGACAGAATTAGGAGTCTGAAGAAAAAAGAATTTAGAAAAGGTATGCTTAAAAAAATAAAACAAAACAAAAACAAACAAACAAAAAAAAAACCAAAACCAACAAAAAAATCCAAAACATACCTAAAGCATCTTGGTTTTAAGTAAATCAGCTAAGAATTTGCTATCAGAAAATTTCAGTATTGTTTGTAATAGTAAGGACACAAAATTGAAAACATTATTTTAATCAAATAGGGAATTTAGAAAAGGGAAACTATTTCCCCAAGAAACAAATCTTTTCCCCTCGAGTTTCAGAACAGATGTTACTGAAAGTGATCGACCAACTATTCTCACCAGAAATCACAAAATTAATGTTTTTACAAAAACAAAAGAGGTCTGTAAAATATTTAGGGTTCTCTTATTTTCTGAGGCCAGTTGAAGCTTTAGTTCACTGAAACAAAATCAATACAGTGGGAAAGCATTCTTGTTGTGCTTTACTGTTGTAGGTTACAGAAATGTGCTCCTGCTCTCCGCAAACAAACTCCCAGTGCACTGTGCAGGTCTGTACCTCCTTACTCTGCTTCAGTTGCCAGACAGGAGTGCCAAAAATGAAGATCTATAAACTTCTGTGCTTCTCCTGCCTGCCTGGTACTCTGGGGGGAGCCCACCATGGTTGTGAGGCAAGGCAGAGGTTGGAGGTTGTGCTTGGGCCTGTCTTATTATCCACAGAAACACAGCTTGAATAATTTAGCATTTGTGTGTTGAATTGAAGTGTAATGTCTCTGCTGAAAGTGAGGATTGAAGTAGGTTAGTACTGGACATCCCCAAATCACTCTGAGGATCTTGTCATAGCTGTAACCTTGGCAAACAGGTTGCTTTGATACAGGATTTATCTAGATTCTAAATTAGACATTTTCCTGAAGGAAGAAAAAAAAAGTTATTAAAAAAGCATTTGATATAACATCCAGACTGGTCTCTGGAGCACAGCTAACACAGAGAACATCTTTCTATAGCAGCTTAGTATTCTTTGCAAGCCCACATCAGACACTCCTAAGCAGAAAATGAAACCTGCATAATTATACAATACACAACTATCCCTTTTCTTTATTCACCCCACCCATTCACACATACTTACAGTACCATTTTAAGTGTATTCCATACTATCTATTCAAAACAGATGGTAACATACAAGAACTGTGATACAATTTTCTTTATTAAAAATAATATACAGCATTGGTAACATTTTATGCACAATTTTCATCAATCGACCTTAAGATATATCTATACAATACTTACTGAACTTAAAACTTACACTGTTCTGTTGGCTTTAAACAGCAGACATCGATTTGCAGTTGCTTAAATATGGTTAATATACACAGCTTCTTGTCCTTATACTTAGGTGTAAAATGTATAAACATCAACACTATCCCAAAGCTTTGTAGTTCGGGATGGGGAGGAAGAGGGAAGCAAGGAGAGAAAACATTTAGAAAAATTTCAACAAGATTCTCCCCCCAGGTCAAAACGGAGAGAGAAGTGTAGGTTAAATACATCTAACACACGGAGTCACTTCTCAAACAGGGACGGGTCCTGCTACGCTTTAGGGTACCAAAGAGAGGTCTAATTGCATTTGGTGTGTGAGCACAGCAATGCTGCCTGTTCCTCCTGCCCACAGCGTCCTAGCAGTGCCCAAAGTTCAACCTCCCTTCTCCGCTGGGCTCTGAACTGGGCTTTGCACAAGGGAGGGACCGGGCCGGTTCCCGTGGATCCCGAGGCAAATGTTCCCCGCACGGGCAGCTCAGCCCCACCGAGAGCCGGCACGGGAGCGGTGCTGGCCCGCCCGGCACCCCGCGGCTCCGGGGAGGAGCCAGCCGGCACAGCTCGGGGCTGCGTGGGGCTGGAGCAACAATCCGCTGCAGCAACAATCGGAGCCCCCAGCTGAGCAGCCCCTGTGCCCAAGCACAGCTCAGAACATCCCTCTCATGGACTGTAAGACACAGGAGTGCAGCCCAGAACCTCTCTCCTGGATTGTAAAACACAGGAGTGCAGCCCAGAACCTCCCTCTCCTGGACTGTAAGACACAGGAGTGCAGCCCAGAACCTCTCTCCTGGATTGTAAGACACAGGAGTGCAGCCCAGAACCTCCCTCTCCTGGACTGTAAAACACAGGAGTGCAGCCCAGAACCTCTCTCCTGGACTGTAAAACACAGGAGTGCAGCCCAGAACCTCTCTCTCCTGGATTGTAAGACACAGGAGTGCAGCAGAATTAAAGCAGCTGCTAAGGTAACAAAGCCTCTGTGCCTCTAAACAGAGCTGACTGCTTTACTGGTGACAGCTTGCAGGTAAAGTCACATCCCTCGAACCTGCACTTCACCTCATCAGTCTGCCGTGACATGGCTTGGATTCCTGGCTCCTGAAGCGTGGAGAGAGGGCAGGGGGCTGTGTTCCCTTCAAGCATTAGCAGTTACACAAGTTGTAAATAGGCATGGAGTTGCAGTATTATCAACTGCATGAGGCATCATCATGTACCAGCACTAAATTCCCATTTTCTCCCCAATAACATACATTTTCTTGAACTAAATCAAGAATGTACCTTCGAGCTGGGATAAAATAGTATCAGACACTGGTGTACAAGAAGTAAGATCTGCCCAGTCACTCTGGCTAGAATGAATGGAAGTCTAGCACAGAACAGGAACTCATTCAGCACTCAGTTGAATGCAACATTCAAAACCTCATTGATTTATCCCCCTCGTCAGTAGAAGGAGTCACCGGAATGGTTTGCATCTCACCTAAAAGAAAACCACATCAAACCAGTGAAATACAAAAACAGATTATACAGAACTTCAAACTGTAGTGAACTTTATCTAACAAAAGAGAAAAACATGTATCAAAGTCATGTCAGTGAAGTCAAATTAGTTTGGCCTTTGAACTGTCAAAAAATGAATACATTGTATTGATATAATTATGCAAGAGGTTCTGGGTATTGTGGTTTTGGGGTTTTTTTTTAAGGGAATGTCAAACATACTACTTAAGGATTTGAACAGTGCATCTCTTAGTTGACAAGTCAACTATCTTAGTGTCTGGTTATAAATTAAAAGCACATGTAAATAAAGCTAATATAGTCCTCTTGGATGTTTTGATATTTAAGACAACGTTTATCAAGAACAAAAAATCTTAAAGGGAAAATATTGACAATTTATAGGCAAGTATTGCAGTTTTGTTCTCTGGCAGCAATGAATCTCTACACAAACTGTAAGTGGTGTCATGAAGCTTTTCAAGGTCCAGGAGCACAGGAAGAGCTGTTGGAGCTGCAGACACCACCAAAGCTCAGTGAGCTGGGAACACAAGCCATTTTGCAGGAACTCTGCTAATATGAAGTACAGAACAGGGGTTCACCCTCAGTGTGCTGCCAATGACATCTGGAGCTGCTGCAGTGGCACAAGAGACACATTTGTTCACTACCCTGGGCCCTCCTGCACAGTGTGAACTGGCAGCACATGAGAGAGCATTAAAAGGCAGTATGGCCACCTGGCTCTTGAACATCTGACAAGTATAACTTACTACACATAGGTTGTATTTAAAGCAACTTAAACAGCCCTAATTAATGTTTTAAAATATTTTTAAAGGTTAAAACACTAAGGGGAGGTACTCTGATGATATTATAGACAGCACAATAAAAACAGATGTCACAAATGACAAAGTGCTTCCCTTGAAGCAGATGTGACAAATTTCAACTGAAGGGCATGAAGAAACTTGACATAACCTGCATGAAGAAACAACTGTGAGCTTTGTTTTTAAATGCAGAAATGTTTCCCATATTTCTAAGCATACAGCATTTCATATATTTCATAGCTTGAGCAGCTTTAAATCTGGATCCAGATGAAATATAATCCCATAACAAGGTAAGGAAGTCATCTGTGATACAGGATACCATGGGCCTCATGTGGACTGCTTTTTGTTCAGCCCATAACCTAAAGAAGAAGAAATTGAAAACTCAGTATCTTTTTTAAGCTCTGGATGAATAAAAAAAAAAATGTCTGGCCTTTAAGATTCCATGCCATCTGCGACTCTTAAACCAACAAACAGCAGTACACAGATTTACAGGTGCAAAAACTGAATGGAAACAACTGCAGAAAATCTTCTTACATAATAATCTTCAGCACAATCAGTTTCAATTTCGCATAGTTTATTTACAAAATGGTCTGATAAAACATCCCCTCCATACTTACAGCTCTCTTGTCACAATACACATGTTGATTTTAGCAATGTTTAATAGCACCATTAGAATATTATTTAAAATCAGAAAGGATCTCGTTGCAGTTACAATGATTCACAATCTTTTACATCCATGGACGAAGTAACTTTGAGCACACTAGGACTGTTTGCAGTTCCACAGTACAGATTCCTGGGTTCACACAAGGCATTTTCAGAGTTACCAGTTATGCAAGGTACCCAGAGTCAGTAGCTACTATAAGAATCTTCGAGCCACAAAGTTTAGACTTCCACCATTCTTGTATAAAGTGATCTCCATATTGTTTTCAAACAAGGCAATCACGCTGAATACTTTTCCAGTGCTTGTCTTCAAAAGAAAAGCAAAACAGAGAAACCAATTAAGCTTTGCTTTCACTTCCCCTTGCTCATTCTCAGTGAACATTGTAACCCCAAGTTTTGCTGAACACGAGTGAATTCAGCCCTCCACTGTGCCTCTACAGACCCAAGGCTGCTGGGGACACAGGGAAGGTTCAGTGCCCAGCTGAGCTGCAGCCCTGGGCAGGCCAGGTGCCTGCTGGTAATGAAAGAACACCCTGGCCCTAAGGTGGCACCAGCTGTGCTATGGGCTCATGGACAGAGCATGGAGAGCTGAACCCCTCTCAACTCATCACACCTGTGAGACACAAACTCAGTTCTACCTTAATACTGAGCCCATGAGGGGCAAAACAACACCCAGAGTGATCAGGAATTTCAGGTTGTGTACACAGAATGTGTTTATGTACCTGGGAAACTTCAACAGCTGTGACAAACTTCAGGCAGATTATAGCCAGGACTATAAGGTTACCTTCCAAGTGAATTAAGTTTTGTTTTTTTACCTGCTTTGCTTCCTATTGTCAGAATTAACTTGTCTTTCTCTGCTTTCAATCATCAGTACATTCAACAGAAAAACTAAAAATATTGCAAAGATACCTTAACATCCACAGTCATTCTGGGTGACAGCTCTGGAGGGAGCAATATAGAAAATTGCTCTCTGCCAGTGAGACCCAAAGTACTTGGATTTTCCCCAGGACGAAACTGAAGTGGAGCAATGCCAATTCCAATCAGCTGACTCCTATGAACCTTCTCGTAGCTTTCAGCCAGGACAGCTTTAACACCCTGCAAAATACAAGTACAGCAGGCAGAGTGAAACACAGAAATAACCTTCACAGACACATCATGCCCAAAATCTTGCAATTCCAACTCAAGAGTGCTTTGCACAGAGTCCTCTAAGTACACTGGAAACATCTTTTAGCCTTCCAGCCAGATGGAAGCAAACAAGCCAGAGCAGGCCCATACAGTATGAAATGGGGTTTGTTACAGTCAGTGGCCAGGCTGGAGTTAACAGGACATGAATCAGTGGCTGACTTGGAATATATTCTCAGTTTTAGTGGAAATTAGTCTCCAACAGCAAGATATTGAACACCCCGTGGAGACCAGAGGTCAGCACCAGACAAATGTCTGACTTGTCTCAAAGTCTGGTATCTGAGGCACTCAATTACATAATTAGGAAATTCAGATTTATCCCGACTAGTGATTCTCTCCCATGAAGATTCTAACAACGAAATTATACAATGTGTCTTTAGGTGTTTCCAGAAAAAACCAAACCACCCCCCAAACCCAAACAAGCCAGCAGTACCAGCAAAAAAGGCCCTTTTGCAGCCCAGTCTCTCGAGCTGCCCAGTCCATACTTCTTTCCTGCCAGAATAATCACAGGGATGCCTTCCTTCTGGTACAGCTCTGCTGCTTCAAACACATCGAGCTGCGGAATGACAAAGTGACACATTTTGAGTGAGTTCTAAACCTGCACCCCCTTCCAGAGCTGTACAAACAAATAAATCTATTCCTACCGTTTGTCCTGAAGGGAAGTGAATTGTTTTAGGAGCTGGTTTTCCTATGAACTTATTCAGAAGCTTGATGTTTGCAAAGGTACCTCTTGTCATCACAGCATCATTACCCCTTCGAGCCCCATAAGAGTTGAATTCACGAGGTGTGAGTCTAGAATTAAAAGCAAATTGAAAGAAATCAGTTACCTTAAAGATTATTTGGTTTAAAAGGATTATTTTTTTTTAATAATTATTGTGGTATATCTAAGCCTTCAGTGCAAGATGTAAAGAACTAGAGCTCCAACAAATGTGATTATTATAAATCACCAACAACATGTGTAAATCACTGTTAGATCATTCATGAGGAAAGCTGCAATTTTAAATTCACTTTCTACAACTTCATTATGAAGTGCTACAAGCACTGTGGTACTCACAGAAGAATTACGTGGAGACTGCTCTAGGAAACAACCCAGCTTAGTAATTCTCTTACCTTTACCAGCACACTTATTAACACTTAGTAATTATTTTGCTTTTCCACCTATCATCTCCCCTTTCTGCAGAAGGCATTTCTAGAGGAAAGCAACAGTGCTGCTCCATTATTCAGCATGTGCAGCAGTCCTGTGCCACAGCAGGAGCTCACCCTTTGCTGGTCAGGTACTTGGCAGCAGCACTGCTCCTTGCAATGCTCCCAGCAGGGGAAATGTGATCCGTGGTGACTGAATCCCCCAGGTAGAGCAAGACATGGGCGTTCTCAACTGGCTGGGGTGACCCTGGTTCTTTGGCCTAGAAGGGAAGGGATGGGGGGAAAAAACAAAACAAACATTTGCTTCCAAGAAATGGAGACATAAAACATATCTGCAGTATAAGAAGGCACCTTGTTATACAGGCTCCACTCATTGCAGAGACACAAAGAGTATTTAAAACACTGAGAAATATTAGTGATAATTAAATTTGTGACTTAAATATTGAAGCTTTACTGGAATAGCTGTTCTTCTACTTAAAATGCATTTAACCTGGTGGGTAAATCCAACGTACTTACAAGTTTATCAAAAAAGGAAGGACATCTGATATAAGTAGATTTTAAATCCCAGGGAAATAAAGTTGATTCTGGTGCTTCCAGTAAATTCCATCGTTTGTTTCCTTTCTACAAGAATGAATAAAAAAGAACACAAATTAGTTTATTATATGTTTATATTCAGATACCAAAGACTTACTGGTGATTTTATATTAATTACTATTATTTGGTAAATAATTTTCTATTTTATATTACAAATTACCTCACTGGATATTACTTAGGAATCACTTTTTAATACAAGCCCCCACCTCAGTTAAGCCCTCTGTTACAGTAAAGGAAATAAATTACAAACCAATCACAGTCAATTGGAATATATTATAAAGCTACAATGAAATGCAAGTTTAAGTTATGTAGAACAGGCCATTCTTACCTCCATCTTTTCTTTCAACTCCTTAAACATGGATGATATCACACACTCCTCCTCCACTGTGTGAAGTTCTTTTCGGGTGGGCCAAATATCTCGTAAGTAAATACTTTTGCCATTGAAACCAGTGCCTGAGGAAGATTTTAAACAGAACAGTAGTTTTGAAGAGTGAAATAACAGACTTGAGATTTGCATTAGAACACAGATCTGTGTATGTTCAGCCTGCAGAGATGGCACCAGATAGAAAGGATTTGATCAGTGAAGTGAATGCTTCGCTTTAGCCATGAGCAACACCAAATACAGCCGTGCTTTCTGTTCAACTACACTGGCTCTGGTGCTGAAGCCACGTGCAGAAAGCCGTGCCCACGGGGCAGAAAGCCGTGCCCACGGGGCAGAAAGCCGTGCCCA
>VZRZ01000646.1:75814-93557 GCA_013398175.1 Climacteris rufus
AAGCCGTGCCCACGGTGCAGAAAGCTGTGCCCACAGTGCAGAAAGCCGTGCCCACGGCGCAGAAAGCCGTGCCCATGGTGCAGAAAGCCCACGGTGCAGAAAGCCGTGCCCATGGTGCAGAAAGCCGTGCCCATGGTGCAGAAAGCCCACGGTGCAGAAAGCCGTGCCCATGGTGCAGAAGGCCGTGCCCACGGTGGCACAGAAAGCCGTGCCCACGGTGGCACAGAAAGCCGTGCCCACGGTGCAGAAAGCCGTGCCCACAGTGGCACAGAAAGCCCTGCCCATGGTGGCACAGAAAGCCGTGCCCACAGCACAGAAAGCTGCAGGGAGGAGCTGGGGGAGGCACTCACCCAGGGGCTCGCAGTCCAGGTCGATGCGCACGGTGCCGGCGATGGCGTAGGCCACCACGAGCGGCGGGGACGCCAGGTAGTTGGCACGGACGCAGTCACACAGGCGGCCCTCGAAGTTCTTGGTGCCAGAGAGAACCCCACAGGCAATGATGTCACCCTGAAAGGCAGCCCCACACACACTGTGCCATCGGTTTGGGGTGCTCCACAGCTTATGCTACTCTTGTTGACTGAGTCAGATGTGCTTCAGTATGCCACTTCAAATATTTACTCTAACGCTGCAGCTGAAAGGCATTTTGCTCCCTCCCACTACCCTTCTCATTTTCCCTTTTGACCCTCTGATAGGCTCTGCTGTCACTGCAGTCAACTCCTCTCCTGCCTTTTATTTCTTTCATTTTTCTTCAGAAGAGAAAAAAGCTGTAGCAGTTTAGACACTGCTGGTTAAAATGACTCCAGCCCACAGCTCTTTAACATCCTGCTCTTCAGTTATGATACAAAATCTACACATTGCATCATCTGCAAGATTATTTACCTTGCAATTTATAGTTATATTCTACAAATACCCCTTATTACATTCATTTTACATAGCAAAGAATTGGCATGGTTTCCCTCTAACATGCAAATGTGCAAAAACATCAGCAAAGTCCAAACCAAAAATGAAGTGTATTTTGCATGCATTACTGTGTTTCTTGATTGCTTAACTGGGAGAGAAACATATTTTTGTGTTCAACAAGGCAGCCAGAGCTTTACCTGTTTTATTGCATTCCTGATGGCTTCTGGCAAGGGGGCTGTGTTCCCAACACAGGTGGAACACCCATAACCAACAACCTCAAACCTACATGGGAAAAACCAACCAAGTAATACATGATCATGAGCAATTTGTTAACAAAAGTGCTTTTTCTTTTATTAACAATCCCTAAGAATTTTTTCTCCTTTGACAGTTAAGACTTTCCAGGAAATGAACAGCAGACACTACATCTCATTGATGCAAACCACAGCTGGGCATTACAGAATAATGAACACAATCTGGTTGTTACTGCTACAGAGCAACCAAAAACATACTAAACAACCCTTGGCAGCAGCAATGTTAACAAAAGACTAATGCAGATTGTCCTGACAAATTTGCATCCAGCTTCCACTTTTAAAATACATCATCCTGTCCTGCAAGTCCCTTAAAATTAAGTAGTTTGTGACTGAAAAAACAGAGCTCTGATGGGTTAGAGCTACACCTCAGAGATTTTCAAGTGGAAATACAATGAAACAAAGTAATTTTAAGTCAGTAAGTAAGTAAAATGGCAATCTACCAAGTCAGGAAGTAGCCAACTCCCAATGAACAGCAATCCAATTTACCAACCTGTACAACCCCCCAGGTACTATCTGCCCAAACCAACCCATGGAGCCAGGCCTTACCCAAGCTTGCTGAGGTATGGCAATACTCCACTGGAACTGAGGTAATGTGTAACCATGCCACTGCCTGGTGACAAACTTGTTCTGATGTAGGGCTTCACCACCAGGCCAGCCTCAACAGCCTTTTTGGCCAGGAGTCCTATCAAACAAAACAGAAATAAAGCACATAGATTATGATTTGTATATCCCCGAACAGGACATCTATATGCTGCTACCTTGGTTAAATCAAGCATAAAAACCCCCAAAGGATTAAACAACTTTCAGTTTATTAAACCATTAAAGCAACCACTGGCCTGAATAAAGTTTCTTAACTCATAACAACACCATGCACAGTTTTGTTCCCACTCCTGTAAGGCAGATGCCCACTTTACTTTCTTTAAGACAATTCTCTTTCCCCTGTTCTGTCTGACAGTGCAAATCCATTCAGTCCCCAGAGACAAGCCACACTGCCCAAGGGGAAGCTCACCTTGGCCACAGAGGATCTTGAAAGAAGAGAGCAAGGTCTGACAGATGAGCTGATCAAGCAAAACCATCTGCAGCTTGGGAAGGTGTGAGATACCCCCAAAGCAGAGACAGAACAACTGTTCAGCTCTGTGGAGTTTCTGCACCAGCTGTGGCACCCCAGCTCAGCATCCAGCCCAGCCCTGCAGTGTCCCTGTGTGCAGCCACCTGGCAAGAGCCTCAAACTGCTGACCTGCTGTAATGCTACCAAGTGTAAATATTTTATAATTCCTCTCCTTAATAATCTGTATGGCACAAACTGTGTTTGTCTGCTCCCAACATACCTGCAGCAAGCATGACAGATGGGTTGCAGTTGTTTGTGCAGCTGATGACTGCAGCGATGACAACGCAGCCGTGGGACAGTTTGTATTCATTTCCTTCATACTGAACAGGCACAATGTCATTCTGCTTCTCAGCTGCAATCTGAAACCCTTTAACACCACACTGCATGACAAAAATACACATTAGCAGTTGTTACAGGACAGAAGGCATAATTACAGCAAGACCAAGTGAACCCTTGTTGTGAAATAATACTCAGCTAGGAACTAGGGACCCTGAAGCAGATTTTAGAAGCAACCCTCAGTTCATGTCTGTACCCTGGTCCCATCCTCCTCCCTTCACAACTGCTTCAACTTTGTGACAGCTGTGAACAAATGCCAGTCTACCTGTGGCTGTACCCACAACTCCCTTCCTTCTATACATCAAGAACATCCCCTGAGGAACACCTGTCTAATTCCACACAATACTGGTAGCTGAATCAGAAGCATGTCCAAGATTTACCACGAGGGTGGTAACTAAACCAAAGTAGGTCAATTAGCATTTACACCCTCACCTGGGTGCTCTTCAGCACTCACACATCCTCCAGAGGCCCCTTTCAAACTCACCCTTTGTCTTCCACCACCAGCTCTGACTTCCCTCCAGCACAACTGACCCTCTCACAGGCCTCATTACAAGCCAGAAATGCCAAAAACCAACAGAATGAATTTTTACAGTGTCCACTGTATGTTTCTAACACTGCTGTCAGTCCTGAACTTTAACAATAAACACTAAAAATGAGGGTACATTCCTGTATTAGCTGCACTCTTGAGACACCTATGCATATCCCTAACCAAAAGTAGCACCTTCACAGTAAAAATATTCACTCTGTGAAGACAAGTTCAGCTGTAAGCAAAAATCATTTGCTAATGTAAGAACTCAGAACACTCAGCTGCAAATCTTGGCAGTCTTTCTGCATCTCCTCTAAGGTATGATGAGTTTTCTCAAGGTAAATTCTGTTTTGGAAATTAAGCAATACACAATTGGTTAAAAAAAAACCTGAAAGAGTGAAAATGTTTGCCAAGCTCACACTAGGTACTACTTCAAGTTCTTCTTCCCTAGCAATCTAAACTGTGAAATTAAGGATTTTTGGAAGCTGCCAAACACACCTTTGTTTTACCCTTGGGATGAAAAGCAAGAACAGAACACCCTGGATAACGAGCTGTGTAGCAATAAGGAGGGCTCAGCAGGTTTGGAAGGAGTAGATAACAAAACATTTACTCATGTGAATTATAGGAAATACCTTTTGAAGAGAACATCAGTGATACAAACCTTTTCATTTAAGCAGGCCTGGAAGTCACTTTTCATGTTATTAACAGCCACTCTATCTTGGGATCTCTTGGGGCCACTGACATATGGGATTATAGAACTCAGACTAACTTGCACTACCTAAGAAACCAAGAAACAAAAAGTGCAGCTGTTACCAATCCCAGCCCAGCAGGACACAGAATAGACTCCCAAGGCACCCAGGAGCTCCTGTCTGAAATCTGAATGTTCTCAGACATTGACAACTCTGGGATTCCACTTTCAACACCACTCCCTGTGAAAGGCTCTTCATCTTATTCCAAGCATTTTAACATTATCCCTAACTTCTCTACCATTCATAATTCTCAGCAGTATCTGTTAGTTGACATAAAGTTATTGTATTTCTCTTCTTTTCCCCACCCCCTCTATGTTAAATAAACAAACTCTGCTTCTCAAAACTGTGGGTTAATAAATACAACTTTGCCAAACCAATTAAAATTACAGCAAAAGACTGTTAAATCATCAGAAGTTATTTATGAGAATCAAACACAAAGAACTCCTTCCAAGCATACCTGGGAATACTCAGGTTCTCTGGAAGAACTCTCATCACTTCTAAATAACTTCACAGCTTTAAGATACGCTTCTGTGACTTCAAGCTTGGCCTTATCAAAACCTTAGGAAGATTATTTCAAACATGAGAAAAATCACATCAAAGACATAAATCAATCATACAACTTTCAAAAATTCGGATTGACTTAAGTGTAACATTCAAAGTACTTTTTCTCAAGCACACCACTTCCATATCCCAACTTCCAGAGCTATTCAGAAATGATACAAAAATTAAAACATTTATTAAATTTTTTTTTTCTAAATGAGCTGAACTTGTCTTATATCAAGGAACAAAATAAGCTATTCCAGCTCTAGCAGTGGTAACTCTAATTAAATGTACAGTTGTGTCCCTGAAGGCCATAAGGCTTTTCTCTGTTAGTTCTTCCTTGTTCAACACAGACCCTGTGCTCAGCTGACAATAGGCAGTACTGCTGGCTACCCTTCCAAAACCATTCATTTGCTCTGCACTGATCAGACAAAAGTGTTTGCTATTAAAAGCATTTAACTCTTATTTAAAAGTGACAGATTTCAGTCTCAGAAAGTCTCACTCATGAGGAAGTTTTTTTTGGTATCTGTCACCCTGTGGCTTTTTCTGCTTGCAGCAGCTTGATAAGGAATTGACATTCTCCTTGCTTAGCTTGAGGTGCCAGTGAAATCATGCACTTCAAAGGGAAACAAACCATTGGGAAAAATCAGAGACATGTTGTGATTTGTTCTGCAGTTTCACTTAGTTCTAGCAATAATTTTAAATTTTGATCTGGTAGGGAATCTACAGGTGGTTAAGGGATGCATTTCAATTGAAGACTTACATTCCATACACATATCAAAACGTAACTGAGAATTTCCTTAATACTTTTCTTTTAAAGGCTTACATATGCTTTCAAAAACCAGGACTCTGCATGTTGAAAAATAATATCATGTTGGTAAATCAGGCATTAGACAAATGAACCAGACTGGACACAAACCTCAAGCACAAGTCTAATTACACCTTAAATCCACATCAAACTGTGCATTTTTAAGCAAAAACTCAGTAGTTTTAACACTGGGTTTTTCTGCAGAGCAAAACACATGCATTGCCACAAATCAAAACAACAATTACAACGAATCACTTCTTTAATTTAATCTTTACCTGTATGCTTTAAGTGCTTCAATGTCACATTATCAACAGGGAAGAAACTCAGAATAGCACCATATTCAGGACACATATTTGCTATTGTGGTTCGGTCTGCTACGGACAGTTGGGAAACACCACTCCCAAAAAACTCAACGAATTTTCCAGCAACATCAGCTTGTCTAAGATGCTGTTGGAAAGAACACACAATACTTGTCAAGAGGCACAGTGCAAGCCATGTTTGCCACAATTCACAAGTCAGGAACATTTAAAACAAAAGGTTGAAACCTTAAGGCTTATGTTTGCAAAAAAAATTGTAAAATTATAATGAATTATTTTTAGTTAAAGAGGGTCTGTAAGTAAACCACTAGAGAGGGGAATGAAGGCAAACCCCAGTACTTTGAAGGACTAGCAAATAAAAATGGTTTGAGATTTTTTGTACCTTTCTGCACTGCTCTGATTAAGGGTGTACTAAAAACACTCCCTGCATTTAATTCATTTCTCAAACACCCCTGGTAGTGATGCCTTAGGTTTAACCCTTATATTTTTCAAATCCTGCATTGTCTGGCGCGTATGTTTTATATCTCATTGGTTGCTGTTTTCTATAGACAGAACACCACCACTCTGCACTCACCCAAGGCCATTCGGGCTGCCCAGACCCAAGCTTCTAAAGGAGGGGGGGAGCGAGCTAGGGGGAAATTGTAAAGTTTTAATTGGTGAATCTATGCTGATATGCAAATGGACCAAACCTATAAAAGTGTGGAGAACTCGTGCCCTGTCCATTTTGGGTGATGCCCCAAGGAGGGGGCTTTGTCTGCCCTAAATGTTCCTTTGAATGCCCTTCAAATAAACACCCACCTTTTATTCCCTTACTCCTGCCTGGCCTCAATTTTTGGGCTAGCCTTTTAGGCATCAGTAGTACTTGCAAGAAACTCTTTTGTTTGAAAAGGCACTGAGCTCTTACCTTTGTAATGCTTAGCACAATGTCTATGGATGTGGCAAAGGGGCTGACGGTGCCTGTGAGCTCACAGCCCACCACCTCGGGCAGAGTGAGCGTGAGCGGCATTCCCAGCATCACCGCTTCCGTCTCAATGCCCCCGACGCCTGCAGGGAGAGAGCACAGGCCTTTTCAGCAGCTGAACCACATGTTCAGCTCCTAAATCATCATCAAATCCTTTCTGTTATGCCTAAAGACTCATGACAATAAACATATTGCTGCTTCTCTCTTACGAGTGAAGGGCATCACTCCATTCCCAACAAGGACACAGCAAGAAATGTAAACGTTCTGTTAAATATTTGCACATCAAAAATAAAACCAAGCAAGACTGCTCAAGTCAGACATCACAATCAACCAGAAAATATTTTATATCTAAAGCTAATTTTCTGAGAGAAGAGAAACCTTCAGGCAAATTTTTTGCTGTACAAACAGCACTTATTTGAATATCAGCTGGTTTTTGGCTGTTTTCTCTTTAAATTACAAAGAGTGGTTTCTCAATGGAAAGAAACGTTAGTTAAGATTACTCAGAAGAATAATTCAAGAGTCTGCTATGCTTGAGATACAAACATCCAGTGGGAAGAAATATTTCTCAGTCAAGCTTTAATGTTCCTGTCCAAGAGCAATGAAGTTATTCTGAGCACTTACCCCAGCCCAAGATGCCCAAGCCATTCACCATGGTTGTGTGTGAATCTGTGCCCACCACGCTATCGGGGTGCAGGAAATCTTTAACATCAAAAACAACTCGGGACAAATATTCCAAGTTCACTTGGTGTGCTGTTCCAATCTCAGGTGGAATTATGGAAATATTCTCGAAAACCTTTGAACTCCACTGTGATTTTTCCAAAATGAGAAAAAAAGAGTAGTGTTTTTTTCAAAGGTATATTCAATTCTTAGAACATAACTAAAAAGACAAAACTTAAGACACAATAAAAGTCTTTGCTATTCACCTAAGTGGCTTTTGCCTCTTTGTCAAAGGGGTGTGATCCCCTTGGATACATTCTTAATCATCAACAAAAGCATTCACTCAATGCCTGCGAAGGCCAAATCAATAATTCATGCCTACCTTTCAAAAGCAGGGCTGCAGAAATCTCTTACCTTCCAGTTCACATAACTGATTTCAAGCCCACCTAAGACTGGTAATTAAACAGAACCTAAGCACTTGTATTTACAGAAGAATTTATATTTATAGCATAACTGAGTTTAGGTTTGACACTCCAGGGTGAGACTGCTGGCAGACTCAGGATGGGACATTTAATAGAGCTGACATGGAAACTTGCAATAAGATCCAGCCTGGCCATTTCCTTCTTTAATAATGTACAAACTGATTTGCAACTTTCAGAAAGAAACCTCTAGTCTGCATCCATGAAAAGAGTTTTAGATCATTGCACTGAATTCCCAGACCATGCCAAATTAGTGGATGAGGATCAAATACCAGTGCTGCAGAGCCCTGTCCAGCAGCAAGCAGCTGATGTTCACCCCAGGCCTTCTGCTGCCCAGCTGGAGGGCAGCCATGTCCCAACAGTCTCAAAAAAAACCCTCCAACTTCAGGAATTTTCTAACAGAGGTCTGGGGAAATGAACCTTTTTGTCACTGTGACCTAAGGCACTGAGCTCATGAAAAGGCATTAAAGAACTAATGCTTCATAAATCCTCACTGACAAGAACCAAATCAGAGTAAACTTTTTCAAGTTAGAAAGCCAATTTTCTGTTCTTGTATATAATTGAGATTTGACTACCTGACACTTCCAAATGATTACATTTAATTTATCATCTAAACCTGAATACTGGTAGACAAATAACTCTTAAAAAAGCACAAACCACAAAGCCCACAGGTACACAGACATACCTTAAAAAATTGAAGCCTCTCTCTATTTCTGCCAAATTCCATCTCTTGATTTTTCAATACTGTCTCAGGCCTAGGAAGAAAACAAGTTTATAAGTACTGTCATAATTTATTCCAAATTACAGAAGAACAAGTTGTAGTTTTAGATTGTTTGATGAAAGACTCATTTAAGCCTGCAGGACTCTTTGAAGTGGTTTATTAGAACCAAGATAATTGCTTCCCTGCAGCAAGCTTTCTCTAAACAGTGAGAAATAGCTGATTTCATATGGGCTGTGTCTGAGAACATGTTTATTTTAGGTAGGGTTTACCTAAAGTGTGTGATCTCAAAAATACTTTCAGAGATCTATTTCAAGCATGTGCTGCAATATAGAGACTTTTTTATCCCCTATCAGCTGTCTCACAGGCTGCACATCTCTAAACCCCATACAGTAAGATGTTCAGTAGTTCAGGCAGAAACATCCCCCTGTTCAGAACTAGCCCTTCACAACTGAGTGGAACATCAAGGCAATTTTAACTATTCTCCATTTCTGTATTTCCCTCCAAGCCACCAGTTTTTCTTCAAAGTCCTCATCAGCACAGTCTCATAAAATGAACTTTTCTTAGTGTTTTTCTTAGTAAGTGTTATTAAGAGACTTATACTTGTTATAAGAGCAATCCATAATTTAAGAGGAATAACCTCTGCTTTGAGTAGCTGACCAAAGAAGGAAACACACTTGCTTTGTCCCAGGAAGGAAGTCCCCAGTTTTTAGAGGGGTATTTTACAGTCTGCAGCAGCAGCAGGTCAGTGGCTCTCCTGCTTCACCAAGCCCTGAGGGACAGTCAGTGTTCACACTACAGCTCCATAAATACCACTGCTGGTCTGCTGCCAGAACACCAATATTGCTGAAAACATCACTCCTGCCTTCCTACACCTGTACTGAGCAGGGATATTTCCACACCTATACAATTACCACAGCATTCAGCACAATATCACTGTGGGATACAGATCTGATCAGCTTTTTAATTGCACACCTGTCCAGCCCTAGCAGATAGGGATCTGAACAGTCCATCAGACAAAGAGGAGGCAGCTGAAGGAGGAGGATTACACATAATTGCCATAGATGGAACGGTTCACAGCAACCTGTTAATAACCCAGAAATCTGGGAAAGGCACACAGATAAGGCTCCCTTGGGCTACTACACACAGGCAGGATATTTACTGAGTTTCAGCTCAGTGACAGATGGACTGGGCTGTGAGATCCTGTACAGGCTGGGGAATGATGTACAGGCTAATTCTCAGTTCTTTAAGAGACAGAGACTTCTGAAAAGTTATTACACAAAAGCTACAAATTACCTTTAGATATAAATTAATGCTTCATTCAGTTATTCACTCAAGCTTGCTTTGCAACAGAGAATTACTCCCATGCTTAGTAGTTGTTGCAAAGAAATGAGAGGAGTAGCAAAATTTAATTTAAAAGTCACAGCCATGAGCCAATAGTTGGCCATCTGCGCTTTGTTCAGTTGTAAGAAATTTACTGTAGAAATTTATTGTATTCATTGATTCTTACATTCTGTATTCATTCTTGCATATTGGATTCATTCAATTCTTACATGTTGTATTCTTCATATTGTATTCATTCGATACATACTGTATTAATTCAAGTCTTACATGTTGTATTCATTCAAGTCTTACATACTGTATTCATTCAATTCTTACATGTTGTATTCTTCATTTTGTATTCATTCTTACATACTGTATTCATTCAATTCTTACATGTTGTATTCTTCATTTTGTATTCATTCTCGCATATTGGATTCATTCAATTCTTACATATTGTTTTCATTCAATTCTTACATATTGTTTTCATTCAATTCTTACATATTGTTTTCATTCAATTCTTAAAACTGAATACTGTAAGAAATGTACTGTATTCCTATCTGCTACACCTGACCTATTTCTAGACACTGAAACTTTCCTGTGGCACAGGTGAAGAGCACAGGAGGATGTTTAAAAAGCCACTCCCATTTCCACGAGCTATCACAGGCAGCTCCCAGCAACACAAAGGCAGCGAGAAGAGAGGAAAGGAGCTCATACTCAGGCAGGGGCTGCAGGTGGAAGGGGCAGAGCAGGGGCGCGTTCTCGATCTGCGCGGAGCAGGCCCCGNGCGGCGGCGGCGCCCTGAGCGGGGACAGGCGGCCCGCCGGCCTCTGCGCCTCCCCGCCGCCGGGGTTCGGAGCGTTCTGGATGGCGCTGCAACACAAACACAGCGCTGTTACACGGGTGCTTCGCCTCCCCCCCCCACCCCGCCTTGGTTCTTTGCAATTCCTTTAAGACATTTTAAGAGTTATTTTATTACAACCCTGTTGCAAAGTAAACTGCCCCTGGGTAAGCTTAGGTAAGCAGTGTAATGTAGTAAGGAGAGAACAGAACTGGATCAAAAGATTAACACCAAACGACTCCTTCCATTTGTTCACAACAGGCCAGCACTGCAAAGGCTGAACTCAGTTTTAAACTTGGAAGGTGTGGGTAGAGTCTGATCCAAATGGTACACTGAACTTGCTTCTCTTTTGTAAGACAGTGCTGTACATGTTCTGTTAATTCCACAGAGGAATGACTGCAGGCAAAGCTTACTCAAGGAAAGAAACATAACTCGATTACTTAATTAGGCTTTTTATACAAATTCCCAAAGGCTCAGATAAATTTCATACACTATTCAAGTCAGTCAGAAGCAAGAGAGGAAAGCTGGGAGTTTTCTAAAAAACAAAGTCCATATAGCACACTGTGATCTATCTGTACAACATTCAGTCTGCACAGGAGAGCAAAGAAAGCTTATTGTGAAAAACTAATGACTATTACCTCCCAGCAATTATTAAATCACATGAATGCAATTATGCCCACTGCTTTCTCCTGCTTTAGTAACACAGACAGATAGTTAAGTTATCAAAGTGCAGGGCAGTGCCTGGCCTCAGAGGATACCTTGCCCAAATCCCCCTTGGCCCTCCAGGCTCTGCTGTGCAGCTGGGAGCTCTCTGTGACAGCAGCACAAACCACCCTGCAGCCAAGGCCTTCTTATCACAGGCCAGCAGCTGCTGAGCCCCCAGAGCTTCCAAAGGGACACTCCAGAGCCTGGATTTATCATTACAAAGCAGCATGGTGAGACCTCTTGCCAACACTTCGTCTGCCTGATAATTTTAGGCTGGCCTAATTGCAATGGAATCAGCTGTCCCTCCAGACACAGGCACAGAACTGACACAACACATCTGCAGCACAACACATCATCTGTACTTCTTGCTCTTCTAACACTAAGCAAACTGAAATCCTGTGAGAATCTGGAAGGTCAACAGAAATGACTCACACATCCATGTCCTTTGACCACAGGCTTTTTCCCCATGAACTTTTAAAATTCCCAAAGAGTCTGAGCAATTTACGCAATCCTGCATGAGTCTGGAAGGCTCCTCAATGGTGGGGGAGAAGGTGAGGGGAAGCTGCATTATTTAGTATTTACTTCAACAAACACTAAATAAAAACTCCAAGTTTTTCTTCCTCTGCAGTATTTCTGTTTCTAGCAAAGGCAGCCCCAGGCTGTACTCATCACAGCACTCCCTGTCAGACAAGGAAAACTACACTGTAGCTTTGCAGTCCCCATATTTTTCCAGGCTTCTCCAAGTACATTTCTCTCTCCAAAAATATATGCAGCCTCATTTATCTGGTATTAAATCAAGGCCCATAAAAGACCCAAACCAGTCATAAGCTATGGGCTGCAATGACAACCTTTCAACATACCCAGTAGAATTGCAGGCCCCTTCTCTGGAGCCGTGACAAGGCAGTCACATTCGGGAAAAAAGTTCTGTTTGACTTGAACAATAAAATCAGAGCAAAGCAAAATTACAAACACCCTCTGCCTCATTCTCTTGAGACACATTATTATCTGGAAACTGTGCCAGATCCCGTTATTTCAGCAAAATCTTGCCCAGAATTTGGATTATCAGCCAGCTTCATCCATAAGGCCTCACAAACATTCTTTCTCTCCCTCAAGAGTGTTTATCCATTTTTATCCAGCCCTTTTTCAGATAGCACCAGGTCTCATTTCAGGGATCCACACATCCAAATCATCTGATGGGATAGGAAGAAGACCCGAATGAATCCACACTTCAGTGTCAGACAAAAATGTACGGCTTGTTTAAAAAAAAAACAAAAAAAACCCAAAAAAGGTACATTACCATTTGCTGAAATCAATCTGCAGAGAATGGTCAACAGTGAGATCAGTTGGGCAGGCAGGATTGACTTTCACAGGATCTCCTCCAGCATTTCTCACAGCTTCCCTCATGGCAGCAAAATCCACCATTGCTGGAATTCCACTACCAGACAGAAGAACAAAATGGTAAAATGATGTGAAACATTAACTCACTGAAATACACAAACTTCTTTTTAGTTTTACTTAAGTCTAGAACTACCTAAGTCCTATTTCAGAAAATTTACCTGTTAGTCTCTAAATTTTGAAGGACTTGAGCCATATTTAAAGTCAGTGGAGTTGGTACACCAATGTGTACAGGTTACTACACCTTAGGATGTTTTATTTGTCTAACAGAGCCATCTCTGAAGCTCACAGCATTTCACAAAAATATTTGTGTTGCTGTGACATGCATAAGCACACCTGAAGTACAAACCAGAGAGGGGCAATGTTTATATAACACAGTCCTACATCAATCTTACTGGCTTTGCCTGCTGAACAGAAGTTACCTCATCTTTATTATCATCACAATTCCTTTTTTTAATTATCTCACTTCTTAATAAATATACAGAGTCAGCAAGACTGCTTAGATTGAATATTTGCAAATTGCTGGAGGACTGCCCTTTTAGCTATGCCACAGTCAAATCACAAAGAAAGTTAATATCCTAAGAGACTGCTTTTTCAATATATGTATTATTCATGGATTCCATTGGATTACTCATTGTGGAGTAAGCAATATTTAATCTTCAATTATCTCAAGGAAGAATTCCATATATTTCAGTGAACTGTCAGCCATCTGGCTACAGCCAAAACATCACCACTTCCATTTGTGTTCTGGCTCTTATCCTGTAAAGTGTTCTTTGCAGGCCAGCAGTTTCAGCCTTGCCAACCTGCACCAAAGCCAGAGTACCCTACAGAACAACTCCAGCCCTTGCATCAAATGGAATTATCATGAGCAATCTACAGCAGAAGCAGTGCAGAGGTTCCCACCTGGGTGTCAGGGGGGAAGGTGTGATTTATTCCTAAGCACAGAATTGAACAGCAATTCAGTGGGTTTGCACAGGTTCTTTCGGGGCTTTTGCTGCACACACACTTACGTGAAGTCTTGAAGAACAACTCTGGCAGGACAGAAGGGCACTTCAACATGGTTCTGTTTTGTTTTCCAGTCCAAGATGTTCATAGCATCCGTCTCCTTCACCACGAAGCCGTCGCAGTTGCGGACGCTGGACTCAAAGAGCACTCGGATGGAGTAAGGCAGAGTGTCTGTGGTGGGGCAAGGGACACAGCCAGTGAGTGCAACACGAGTTTAGGGAGAGTTTTTACATTACAATCTCACATTTCTAAAGAATTCCACTTTTCTGGCATTTGGCAGGATGAGAGCTTCAGGAGCCTGCTTTCCAGTAGCCTTTGGGTTTGATCTGCCTCACACAATATGGAGCAGGGTGTAATGTACACATTCCATAATGCACACACTGCAGGAGATGAGTGATCCCATGGCATCTGAGTGGGAGATACCAATGGCCTGACCACAGTGTGTTCAGGCAGTGACATTTAATAAGGTGCCTTCAGCTGGCAGGGGAGAGATGCATGGAATATAGACCTGGCATTACTGTTCAGAGCTAAAGCAACAACTCTTGGAATACTCAAAGCCATTTCACCTGTAAATTTCACCATTCTGTTACTCAATATACCAAGCCAAAAGGATCTAATGCCAGAATATTGTTTTAATAAACAGTGATGCAAAGACCAGAAACTATTCTGCCATGTGCCCTTTTGAAATTACCACACTTCATGAAATATAAAGGACAGTTCATCAAATACAACTTGAGTTAGTTGGCTACTGATCTGAATTGAGGTACTGACAAACAGGAGTTTTCTGCACAAAAAAAAAAAAGGGGAAATGGAAATGAGAATGAATCAAGAAGGAAGGGGAAAAAAACCCCAATCTCATTATTCACTGCAAACATAACAAAACAAAATAGCCACTATACAAAAAAATCAAGATTAATTGAATAATTTCTCCCCCAAATCCCACTATTTGCAGCATCACTCAAGCAGCCAAACAACTTCATGAGAACATAAAATTGTTAGCTGGAAGAAGGTGAAACCATTATGTTCAGGATTTACTAAAAAAATGTGATGGTCTCAGCCCAATCCAGTGGTTTGTTCACAAACTATTAATATAGAATGTGCTGACTTTGCTCACAATATGTCTTTCACAGATATCATCCATTGTTGTCTAGTTAGACAAGTCACTATTTTGAGCACAAGATTTGAGTAAACTTGAGTATAAAGATGTCATCAGAAACATCTAATGAACCATCATGCCACCACTCACTTGATTTAAAAGCCAGGTTTCCAGAAGAGAACTGTTCTGCTTTCTTGTGGGTTACAAATGTCCCTGCCCTGGGGGAACTCAGCACCAGCTCTGCAGAAGCAGCTGCTGCTCTCCATGAGGCACCAGCAGGCTCCTCTCTGCAATTCTGTGGCAGCCTGGCCCTTCCCAGGACACAGAACAGCTCCAGAAATGAGATCACACCCAGCACAGGGCCCCCAGGAGGTTGTGGGGCTGCTGTGCCTGACCCAGGGACTGCAGGCAGGGGAGGCCTGACTGAGCAGGGGTGCCCACTGAAAGCACAGAAGTGCCAGGGTGCAGGAAGGGACACTGGGACTGGATGCAAGGGAAAAGCAGCTCACAGGGAGGGCAGTGAAGCACAGCAATCTCTGTCCTCTCAGACTTCCAGAGCTTAATCAAGAAAGATTCTCCACATCAGCTCCAGGGCCAGCAAGATCCTGGTCTAGATGTCCTCTCTGCCCTAAATCCTTCTGAGCTCTTCCCATTTTCCCCATAACTCTTAAACACTAAAGAAAACTGGCAAATAAATCAATTAACATTCACATTAGTAATCTGATTAATATATACTGGCAATTAATGTCAAATTACAGTCAGAAGCCCCAGGAGGCAGAGGGCAAATAGGTAAAACTCAAAATGTTCTAGCAACAAATGCAGTGAGCAATTTCAGGTGCTGGATTTGCTACCAGTGCTGTCCCACACTGTGTCTAGGTGTTATTTAACATTTTGCTATCTTGAATGTAACATGAGGTTTGCAACTCCTGCACAGCAGTTTCTATTGGAAGACAAAGACCCTCTCAGTGCAGTCTGTTTAGACTCCTGAGAACACCTCCAGGAATGCCCATTGCTGCTCCAAGCTTTATGGCACATTTTAGCAGAAAGTGGAATATTGTTGTTTTATTTCCACTCCTGTCATGAGGCTTTTGAAAAAACTGCTGTGGAACTGCCTGGTTTTGTTACTACCACAGCACTGCCTGTCCCTGGACAAAGCCACCAACAGAAGACTCTGTTTCCTCCCTGTGTGCTTATCTCAAAGATTGACTTTGCTACTACAAGCAGGGGAAATCTGCAAGAGCACACAGCTGTTGCACCAAGTTGCAGCAGACACCCTGCACTGTGCTCCCCTCTCTTCTCCTCAAACACCATGGAGTTCATTACTGTGGACAAATATGGGTTTAAAGTGAAATATACACTGGTATTTGTTTCATTTAAGGAGCATATCACAAATTCTGTGACTGCAGAAGAAGTCAGACCTTGCAAAACTGATAAATATCCCAAATGCCTTTTCTAAGTACCCCATGTAAGTATTTCAGGTGAAATACACAAAAACAAAGAGAGAGAATAATGCAAATATGCTTTGACTACCTGCAAGAGGAGAGCCTGTTCCAGCTGGCACCAGCAGAGCTCCCTCCCCTGCATGGACTCCCCTCCCACCACACGTGCACACTGTGGGATTTTGAAAGGCACTTGGACACAGAGCCCAGTGAAGGTCTTTCTGGCACAGACTGCAATTGCACACCAATGACAAGCTGAAATTAAGCAACAGCACGAGCACCAAAAAGCCTCACCCTGCAGCAGGAACCATGTTCTACCAAACACAGTTACATACTATGTGAAGCTGCTGGGAAAATAAAATTAGAATATCATGAAGCTGTAAAAAACTACAGCAAAAGCTTTTGAAGAATTAAATAGGAGTTCTTTGTAATTTCATTTTTTCCCCCAAAAATGTAATTATTCTGATACACATTATTGTTGAAAACTCCATCAACACCTGTACTTTGTCCCTTACTGAAATAACAGCTACAGCTATGACCCCTGTCAATTCGTAAAGCAGTGAGGAACTGGGAAATGATCAGCTTCCAAACACACCCAAAGGGAACTCCCGGCTGCACCTCCTGCCACCGGCGGGCAGCCAGAGGAGCAGCCTTCTGCTGCTACCGCCGCAGTGACCCCCAGAGAGCACCGTACCATACTTGGCGCCTCCGAGCTTCGACACATTGTAAAACTTCTTCTCCGGGTGGTTTTCCAAAGCTTCAATGGCGGGCTGGTAAGGGCGTCCTGAGGCAGGAAACAAACAAGGTTACGGCCACGAATGACGGCGTCGTTTCAGCACTGACGTTTTATTTCTCATTTTGCCAAAAATAACGTTCCTCTGGACTGTAAGCGAATGTAATATGGAAATGTTTCTAAATGGATTGAGACACCTCGTGATGTAGATGTGTGACTAAGGTGAATTTTAAAAGCAGCTGTAATCGTGGGTACTACAGGTCATGCAGGTCACCAGCAAAGCCAGCACACACCTGACCTTTGTTGTCTGAGTTTGCCATCTACACACAGGATAAGACACCTCACCAGCGCAGATAAGAGACATGGGTTTTAATACAGCAGGAAGCAGAAAGCATTGACTGCCAAGCCAACGCCAAGCGAACAAGAGACAAAATAAACCCCGCAGCAGCCATTAGGTGCCCGGAATAAATAACCCCCGGGAAGGAGCACCCAGCGGGGCGGAGACGGGGCCGCCCCCCCCCCACGGCGAGACCCCAGCGGCCTGGGACAGCGCCGTTGGGCGGCGCGGAGGGCAAGGCGAAGGCCCGGGCCGCGGTGTCCCGGCGGGCGGGGCGGCCCCATCCCCGCAGTGACCGACCTGTCCTGGGAGGGTCCATCGCCGGCGACCATGTCAGCGTGAGGGAGCGGGCCGGGGGGCGCCGGCGGGCCGCCAGCTCTCGCGAGACTGCGCCGCGTAACCGCGGGGCGGGGGGGGCGCTGTTCTCGCGAGACTGCTCACGGCGCAGAGGAGGAAAGGAGA